>JASTWF010000279.1:119348-281296 GCA_030390025.1 Squalus acanthias
ATTAAACAGAGACAGGGTCAAGTGTAAAATAAACCGAGACGGGCCTAGTGTAATATAAACAGTGACAGAGTCTCGGGTAATGTAAACAGAGACAGGGTCTAGCCTAATATAAAAAGCGACAGTGTCTAGTGTAATGTAAACAGAGACAGGGCCTAGTGTAATATAAACAGAGACAGAGTCTAGCGTAATATAAACAGAGACAGGGTCTAGTGTAATATAAACAGAGACAGTGTCTAGTGTAATATAAACAGAGACAGGGTCTAGTGTAATATAAACAGAGACAGTGTCTAGTGTAATGTAAACAGAGACAGGGCCTCGTGTAATATAAACAGAGACAGGGTCTAGTGTAATATAAACAGAGACAGGGTCTAGTGTAATATAAACAGAGACAGGGTCTAGTGTAATATAAACAGAGACAGGGTCTAGTGTAATATAAACAGAGACAGGGTCAAGTGTAAAATAAACCGAGACAGGGCCTAGTGTAATATAAACAGTGACAGGGTCTCGTGTAATATAAACAGAGACAGAGTCTAGGGTAATATAAACAGAGACAGGGTCTAGTGTAATATAAACAGAGACAGTGTCTAGTGTAATGTAAACAGAGACAGGGCCTAGTGTAATATAAACAGAGACAGGGTCTAGTGTAATATAAACAGAGACAGTGTCTAGTGTAATATAAACAGAGACAGGGTCTAGTGTAATATAAACAGAGACAGGGTCTAGTGTAATATAAACAGAGACAGGGTCTAGTGTAATATAAACAGAGATAGGGTCTAGTGTAATATAAACAGAGACAGGGTCTAGTGTAATATAAACAGAGACAGAGTCCAGTGTAATATAAACAGAGACAGGGTCTAGTGTAATATAAACAGAGACAGGGTCTAGTGTAAAATAAACAGAGACAGGGTCTAGTGTAATATAAACAGAGACAGGGTCTAGTGTAATATAAACAGAGACAGGGTCTAGTGTAATATAAACAGAGACAGGGTCTAGTGTAATATAAACAGAGACAGGGGCTAGTGTAATATAAACAGAGACAGGGTCTAGTGTAATATAAACAGAGTCAGGGTCTAGTGTAATATAAACAGAGACAGGGCCAGTGTAATAAAACAGAGACAGGGTCAAGTGTAATATAAACAGAGACAGGGTCTAGTGTAATATAAACAGAGACAGGGTCCAGTGTAATATAAACAGTGACAGAGTCCAGTGTAATATAAACAGAGAGAGGGTCCAGTGTAATATAAACAAAGACAGGGTCAATGGTAATATAAACAGAGACAGGGCCTAGTGCAATATAAACAGTGACAGGGTCTAGTGTAATATAAACAGAGACAGGGTCTAGTGTAATATAAACAGAGACAGGGGCTAGTGTAATATAAACAGAGACAGGGTCAAGTGTAAAATAAACCGAGACGGGCCTAGTGTAATATAAACAGTGACAGAGTCTCGGGTAATGTAAACAGAGACAGGGTCTAGCCTAATATAAAAAGCGACAGTGTCTAGTGTAATGTAAACAGAGACAGGGCCTAGTGTAATGTAAACAGAGACAGAGTCTAGCGTAATATAAACAGAGACAGGGTCTAGTGTAATATAAACAGAGACAGTGTCTAGTGTAATGTAAACAGAGACAGGGTCTAGTGTAATATAAACAGAGACAGGGTCTAGTGTAATATAAACAGAGACAGGGTCTAGTGTAATATAAACAGAGACAGGGTCTAGTGTAATATAAACAGAGACAGGGTCTAGTGTAATATAAACAGAGACAGGGTCTAGTGTAATATAAACAGAGACAGGGTCTAGTGTAATATAAACAGAGACAGGGTCTAGTGTAATATAAACAGAGACAGGGTCTAGTGTAATATAAACAGAGACAGGGTCTAGTGTAATATAAACAGAGACAGAGTCTAGTGTAATATAAACAGAGACAGGGTCTAGTGTAATATAAACAGAGACAGGGTCTAGTGTAATATAAACAGAGACAGGGTCTAGTGTAATATAAACAGAGACAGGGTCTAGTGTAATATAAACAGAGACAGGGTCTAGTGTAATATAAACAGAGACAGGGTCTAGTGTAATATAAACAGAGACAGGGTCGAGTGTAATATAAACAGAGACAGGGTCTAGTGTAATATGAACAGAGACAGGGTCTAGTGTAATATAAATAGAGACAGGGTCTAGTGTAATTTAAACCGAGACAGGGCCTAGTGTAATATAAAAAGAGACAGGCTCTAGTGTAATATAAACACAGACAGGGTCTAGTGTAATATGAACAGAGACAGGGTCTAGTGTAATATCAATAGAGACAGGATCAAGTGTAATTAAATCCGAGACAGGGCCTAGTGTAATATAAACAGTGACAGGGTGGAGTGTAAGATGAACAGAGACAGGGTCTAGTGTAATATAAAAAACGACAGGGTCTAGTGTAATATAAACAGAGACAGGGGCTAGTGTAATATAAACAGAGACAGGGTCTAGTGTTATATAAACAGAGACAGGGCCTAGCGCAATATAAACAGTGACAGGGTCTAGTGTAATATAAACAGAGACAGGGCCTAGTGTAATATAAACTGAGACAGGGTCTAGTGTAATATAAACAGAGACAGGGTCTAGTGTAATATAAACAGTGACAGGGTCTAGTGTAATATAAACAGAGACAGGGTCGAGTGTAATATAAATAGAGACAGGGTCTAGTGTAATATAAACCGAGACAGGGCCTAGTGTAATATAAACAGAGACAGGGTCTAGTGTAATATAATCAGGGACAGGGTCCAGTGTAATATAAAACAAAGACAGGGTCTAGTGTAATATAAACAGAGACAGGGTCTAGTATAATATAAACAGAGACAGGGTCTAGTATAATATAAACAGAGACAGAGTCTAGTGTAATATAATCAGAGACAGAGTCTAGTGTAATATAATCAGAGACTGGGTCTAGTGTAATATAAACAGAGACAGGGTCTGGTGTAATATAAACAGAGACAGGGTCTCGTGTAATATAAACAGAGACAGGGTCTTGTGTAATATAAACAGAGACAGGGTCTAGTGTAATATAAATAGAGACAGGGTGTAGTGTAATTTAATCCGAGACAGGGCCTAGTGTAATATAAAAAGAGACAGGCTCTAGTGTAATATAAACACAGACAGGGTCTAGTGTAATATAAACAGAGACAGGATCAAGTGTAATTAAATCCGAGACAGGGCCTAGTGTAATATAAACAGTGACAGGGTGGAGTGTAAGATGAACAGAGACAGGGTCTAGTGTAATATAAAAAACGACAGGGTCTAGTGTAATATAAACAGAGACAGGGGCTAGTGTAATATAAACAGAGACAGGGTCAAGTGTAAAATAAACCGAGACGGGCCTAGTGTAATATAAACAGAGACAGGGCCAAGTGTGAAATAAACAGAGACAGGGTCGAGTGTAATATGAACAGAGACAGGGTCTAGTGTAATATAAAAAGAGACAGGGTCTAGTGTAAAATAATCCGAGAAAGGGCCTAGTGTAATATAAACAGAGACAGAGTCTAGCGTAATATAAACAGAGACAGGGTCTAGTGTAATATAAACAGAGACAGTGTCTAGTGTAATGTAAACAGAGACAGGGTCTAGCGTAATATAAACAGAGACAGTGTCTAGTGTAATATAAACAGAGACAGGGCCTAGTGTAATATAAACAGAGACAGGGTCTAGTGTAATATAAACAGAGACAGGGTCTAGTGTAATATAAACAGAGACAGGGTCTAGTGTAATATAAACAGAGACAGGGTCAAGTGTAATATAAACAGAGACAGGGTCTAGTGTAATATAAACAGAGACAGGGTCTAGTGTAATATAAACAGAGACAGAGTCTAGTGTAATATAAACAGAGACAGGGTCTAGTGTAATATAAACAGAGACAGGGTCTAGTGTAATATAAACAGAGACAGGGTCTAGTGTAATATAAACAGAGACAGGGTCTAGTGTAATATAAACAGAGACAGGGTCTAGTGTAATATAAACAGAGACAGGGTCTAGTGTAATATAAACAGAGACAGGTCTAGTGTAATATAAACAGAGACAGGGTCTAGTGTAATATAAACAGAGACAGGGTCTAGTGTAATATAAACAGAGACAGGGTCTAGTGTAATATAAACAGAGACAGGGTCTAGTGTAATATAAACAGTGACAGGGTCTAGTGTAATATAAACAGAGACAGGGTCTAGTGTAATATAAACAGAGACAGGGTCTAGTGTAATATAAACAGAGACAGGGTCTAGTG
Organism: Squalus acanthias; assembly: GCA_030390025.1. Taxonomy (NCBI): domain Eukaryota; kingdom Metazoa; phylum Chordata; class Chondrichthyes; order Squaliformes; family Squalidae; genus Squalus; species Squalus acanthias. Next base: position 123,607 of record JASTWF010000279.1, read on the forward strand.
TAATATAAACAGAGACAGGGTCAAGTGTAATATAAACAGAGACAGGGTCTAGTGTAATATAAACAGAGACAGGGTCTAGTGTAATATAAACAGTGACAGGGTCTAGTGTAATATAAACAGAGACAGGGTCTAGTGTAATATAAACAGAGACAGGGTCAATGTAATATAAACAGAGACAGGGTCTAGTGTAATATAAACAGAGACAGGGTCTAGTGTAATATAAACAGAGACAGGGCCTAGTGTAATATAAACAGAGACAGGGTCTAGTGTAATATAAACAGAGACAGGGCCTAGTGTAATATAAACAGAGACAGGGTCTAGTGTAATATAAACAGAGACAGGGTCTAGTGTAATATAAACAGAGACAGGGTCAAGTGTAATATAAACAGAGACAGGGCCTAGCGCAATATAAACAGTGACAGGGTCTAGTGTAATATAAACAGAGACAGGGCCTAGTGTAATATAAACAGAGACAGGGTCTAGTGTAATATAAACAGAGACAGGGTCTAGTGTAATATAAACAGAGACAGGGTCTAGTGTAATATAAACAGAGACAGGGTCTAGTGTAATATAAACAGAGACAGGGTCTAGTGTAATATAAACAGAGACAGGGTCTAGTGTAAGATAAACAGAGACAGGGTCTAGTGTAATATAAACAGAGACAGGGTCTAGTGTAATATAAACAGAGACAGGGTCAGTGTAATATAAACAGAGACAGGGTCAAGTGTAATATAAACAGAGACAGGGCCTAGTGCTATATAAACAGTGACAGGGTCTAGTGTAATATAAACAGAGACAGGGTCTAGTGTAATATAAACAGAGACAGGGTCTAGTGTAATATAAACAGAGACAGGGTCAAGTGTAATATAAACAGAGACAGGGCCTAGTGTAATATAAACAGAGACAGGGTCTAGTGTAATATAAACAGAGACAGGGTCTAGTGTAATATAAACAGAGACAGGGTCTAGTGTAATATAAACAGAGACAGGGTCTAGTGTAATATAAACAGAGACAGGGTCTAGTGTAATATAAACAGAGACAGGGTCTAGTGTAATATAAACAGAGACAGGGTCTAGTGTAATATAAACAGAGACAGGGTCTAGTGTAATATAAACAGAGACAGGGTCTAGTGTAATATAAACAGAGACAGGGTCTAGTGTAATATAAACAGAGACAGGGTCTAGTGTAATATAAACAGAGACAGGGTCTAGTGTAATATAAACAGAGACAGGGTCTAGTGTAATATAAACAGAGACAGGGCCTAGTGTAATATAAACAGAGACAGGGTCTAGTGTAATATAAACAGAGACAGGGTCTAGTGTAATATAAACAGAGACAGGGTCTAGTGTAATATAAACAGAGACAGGGTCTAGTGTAATATAAACAGAGACAGGGTCTAGTGTAATATAAACAGAGACAGGGTCTAGTGTAATATAAACAGAGACAGGGTCTAGTGTAATATAAACAGAGACAGGGTCTAGTGTAATATAAACAGAGACAGGGTCAAGTGTAATATAAACAGAGACAGGGTCTAGTGTAATATAAACAGAGACAGGGTCAAGTGTAATATAAACAGAGACAGGGCCTAGTGCAATATAAACAGAGACAGGGTCTAGTGTAATATAAACAGAGACAGGGTCTAGTGTAATATAAACAGAGACAGGGTCAAGTGTAATATAAACAAAGACAGGGCCTAGTGTAAAATAAACAGAGACAGGGTCAAGTGTAATATAAACAGAGACAGGGCCTAGTGCAATATAAACAGAGACAGGGTCAAGTGTAATATAAACAGAGACAGGGTCTAGTGTAATATAAACAGAGACAGGGTCAAGTGTAATATAAACAGAGACAGGGCCTAGTGCAATATAAACAGTGACAGGGTCTAGTGTAATATAAACAGAGACAGGGTCTAGTGTAATATAAACAGAGACAGGGTCTAGTGTAATATAAACAGAGACAGGGTCTAGTGTAATATAAACAGAGACAGGGTCTAGTGTAATATAAACAGAGACAGGGTCTAGTGTAATATAAACAGAGACAGGGTCTGGTGTAATATAAACAGAGACAGGGTCTAGTGTAATATAAACAGAGACAGGGTCTAGTGTAATATAAACAGAGACAGGGTCTAGTGTAATATAAACAGTGACAGGGTCCAGTGTAATATAAACAGAGACAGGGTCTAGTGTAATATAAACAGAGACAGGGTCCTAGTGCTATATAAACAGAGACAGGGCCTAGTGCAATATAAACAGTGACAGGGTCTAGTGTAATATAAACAGAGACAGGGTCTAGTGTAATATAAACAGAGACAGGGTCAAGTGTAATATAAACCGAGACAGGGCCTAGTGTAATATAAACAGAGACAGGGTCTAGTGTAATATAAACAGAGACAGGGTCCAGTGTAATATAAAACAAAGACAGGGTCTAGTGTAATATAAACAGAGACAGGGTCTAGTATAATATAAACAGAGACAGGGTCTAGTATAATATAAACAGAGACAGAGTCTCGTGTAATATAATCAGAGACAGAGTCTAGTGTAATATAATCAGAGACTGGGTCTAGTGTAATATAAACAGAGACAGGGTCTAGTGTAATATAAACATAGACAGGGTCTAGTGTAATGTAAACAGAGACAGGGTCTCGTGTAATATAAACAGAGACAGGGTGAAGTGTAAAATAAACAGAGACAGGGTCTAGAGTAATATAAACAGAGACAGGGTCGAGTGTAATATAAACAGAGACAGGGTCTAGTGTAATATAAACAGAGACAGGGTCAAGTGTAATATAAACAGAGACAGGGCATGGTGTAAAATAAACTGAGACAGGGCCAAGTGTAAAATAAACAGTGACAGGGTCTCGTGTAATATAAACAGAGACAGAGTCTAGGGTAATATAAACAGGGACAGGGTCTAGTGTAATATAAACAGAGACAGGGTCTAGTGTAATATAAACAGAGACAGGGTCTAGTGTAATATAAACAGAGACAGGGTCTAGTGTAATATAAACAGAGACAGGGTCTAGTGTAATATAAACAGAGACAGGGTCTAGTGTAATATAAACAGAGACAGGGTCTAGTGTAATATAAACAGAGACAGGGTCTAGTGCAATATAAACAGTGACAGGGTCTAGTGTAATATAAACAGAGACAGGGTCTAGTGTAATATAAACAGAGACAGGGTCAAGTGTAATATAAACAGAGACAGGGCTAGTGTAATATAAACAGAGACAGGGTCAAGTGTAATATAAACAGAGACAGGGCCTAGTGCAATATAAACAGAGACAGGGTCAAGTGTAATATAAACAGAGACAGGGTCTAGTGTAATATAAACAGAGACAGGGTCAAGTGTCATATAAACAGAGACAGGGCCTAGTGCAATGTAAACAGAGACAGGGCCTAGTGTAATATAAACAGAGACAGAGTCTAGTGTAATATAAACAGAGACAGGGTCTAGTGCAATATAAACAGAGACAGGGTCTAGTGTAATATAAACAGAGACAGGGTCTAGTGTAATATAAACAGAGACAGGGTCTAGTGTAATATAAACAGAGACAGGGTCTCGTGTAATATAAACAGAGACAGGGTCTAGTGTAATATAAACAGAGACAGGGTCTAGTGTAATATAAACAGAGACAGGTCTAGTGTAATATAAACAGAGACAGGGTCTAGTGTAATATAAACAGAGACAGGGTCTAGTGTAATATAAACAGAGACAGGGTCTAGTGTAATATAAACAGAGACAGGGTCTAGTGTAATATAAACAGAGACAGGGTCTAGTGTAATATAAACAGAGACAGGGTCTAGTGTAATATAAACAGAGACAGGGTCTAGTGTAATATAAACAGAGACAGGGTCTAGTGTAATATAAACAGAGACAGGGCCTAGTGTAATATAAACAGAGACAGGGTCTAGTGTAACATAAACAGAGACAGGGTCAAGTGTAATATAAACAGAGACAGGGTCTAGAGCAATATAAACAGTGACAGGGTCTAGTGTAATATAAACAGAGACAGGGTCTAGTGTAATATAAACAGAGACAGGGTCAAGTGTAATATAAACAGAGACAGGGCCTAGTGTAATATAAACAGAGACAGGGTCAAGTGTAATATAAACAGAGACAGGGCCTAGTGTAATATAAACAAAGACAGGGTCAAGTGTAATATAAACCGAGACAGGGCCTAGTGTAATATAAACAGAGACAGGGTCAAGTGTAATATAAACAGAGACAGGGCCTAGTGCAATATAAACAGTGACAGGGTCTAGTGTAATATAAACAGAGACAGGGTCTAGTGTAATATAAACAGAGACAGGGTCTAGTGTAATATAAACAGAGACAGGGTCAAGTGTAATATAAACAGAGACAGGGTCTAGTGTAATATCAACAGAGACAGGGTCAAGTGTAATATAAACAGAGACAGGGTCTAGTGTAATATAAACAGAGACAGGGTCTAGTGTAATATAAACAGAGACAGGGTCTAGTGTAATATAAACAGAGACAGGGTCTAGTGTAATATAAACAGAGACAGGGTCTAGTGTAATATAAACAGAGACAGGGTCTAGTGTAATATAAACAGAGACAGGGTCTAGTGTAATATAAACAGAGACAGGGCCTAGTGTAATATAAACAGAGACAGGGTCTAGTGTAATATAAACAGAGACAGGGTCTAGTGTAATATAAACAGAGACAGGGTCTAGTGTAATATAAACAGAGACAGGGTCTAGTGTAATATAAACAGAGACAGGGTCTAGTGTAATATAAACAGAGACAGGGTCTAGTGTAATATAAACAGAGACAGGGTCTAGTGTAATATAAACAGAGACAGGGTCTAGTGTAATATAAACAGAGACAGGGTCTAGTGTAATATAAACAGAGACAGGGTCTAGTGTAATATAAACAGAGACAGGGTCTAGTGTAATATAAACAGAGACAGGGTCTAGTGTAATATAAACAGAGACAGGGTCTAGTGTAATATAAACAGAGACAGGGTCTAGTGTAATATAAACAGAGACAGGGTCTAGTGTAATATAAACAGAGACAGGGCCTAGTGTAATATAAACAGAGACAGGGTCTAGTGTAATATAAACAGAGACAGGGTCTAGTGTAATATAAACAGAGACAGGGTCTAGTGTAATATAAACAGAGACAGGGTCTAGTGTAATATAAACAGAGACAGGGTCTAGTGTAATATAAACAGAGACAGGGTCTAGTGTAATATAAACAGAGACAGGTCTAGTGTAATATAAACAGAGACAGGGTCTAGTGTAATATAAACAGAGACAGGGTCTAGTGTAATATAAACAGAGACAGGGTCTAGTGTAATATAAACAGAGACAGGGTCTAGTGTAATATAAACAGAGACAGGGTCTAGTGTAATATAAACAGAGACAGGGTCTAGTGTAATATAAACAGAGACAGGGTCTAGTGTAATATAAACAGAGACAGGGTCTAGTGTAATATAAACAGAGACAGGGTCTAGTGTAATATAAACAGAGACAGGGTCTAGTGTAATATAAACAGAGACAGGGTCTAGTGTAATATAAACAGAGACAGGGTCTAGTGTAATATAAACAGAGACAGGGTCTAGTGTAATATAAACAGAGACAGGGTCTAGTGTAATATAAACAGAGACAGGGTCTAGTGTAATATAAACAGAGACAGGGTCTAGTGTAATATAAACAGAGACAGGGTCTAGTGTAATATAAACAGAGACAGGGTCTAGTGTAATATAAACAGAGACAGGGTCTAGTGTAATATAAACAGAGACAGGGTCTAGTGTAATATAAACAGAGACAGGGTCTAGTGTAATATAAACAGAGACAGGGTCTAGTGTAATATAAACAGAGACAGGGTCTAGTGTAATATAAACAGAGACAGGGTCTAGTGTAATATAAACAGAGACAGGGTCTAGTGTAATATAAACAGAGACAGGGTCTAGTGTAATATAAACAGAGACAGGGTCTAGTGTAATATAAACAGAGACAGGGTCTAGTGTAATATAAACAGAGACAGGGTCTAGTGTAATATAAACAGAGACAGGGTCTAGTGTAATATAAACAGAGACAGGGTCTAGTGTAATATAAACAGAGACAGGGTCTAGTGTAATATAAACAGAGACAGGGTCTAGTGTAATATAAACAGAGACAGGGTCTAGTGTAATATAAACAGAGACAGGGTCTAGTGTAATATAAACAGAGACAGGGTCTAGTGTAATATAAACAGAGACAGGGTCTAGTGTAATATAAACAGAGACAGGGTCTAGTGTAATATAAACAGAGACAGGGTCTAGTGTAATATAAACAGAGACAGGGTCTAGTGTAATATAAACAGAGACAGGGTCTAGTGTAATATAAACAGAGACAGGGTCTAGTGTAATATAAACAGAGACAGGGTCTAGTGTAATATAAACAGAGACAGGGTCTAGTGTAATATAAACAGAGACAGGGTCTAGTGTAATATAAACAGAGACAGGGTCTAGTGTAATATAAACAGAGACAGGGTCTAGTGTAATATAAACAGAGACAGGGTCTAGTGTAATATAAACAGAGACAGGGTCTAGTGTAATATAAACAGAGACAGGGTCTAGTGTAATATAAACAGAGACAGGGTCTAGTGTAATATAAACAGAGACAGGGTCTAGTGTAATATAAACAGAGACAGGGTCTAGTGTAATATAAACAGAGACAGGGTCTAGTGTAATATAAACAGAGACAGGGTCTAGTGTAATATAAACAGAGACAGGGTCTAGTGTAATATAAACAGAGACAGGGTCTAGTGTAATATAAACAGAGACAGGTCAAGTGTAATATAAACAGAGACAGGGCCTAGTGCAATATAAACAGTGACAGGGTCTAGTGTAATATAAACAGAGACAGGGTCTAGTGTAATATAAACAGAGACAGGGTCAAGTGTAATATAAACAGAGACAGGGTCTAGTGTAATATAAACAGAGACAGGGTCTAGTGTAATATAAACAGAGACAGGGTCTAGTGTAATATAAACAGAGACAGGGTCTAGTGTAATATAAACAGAGACAGGGTCTAGTGTAATATAAACAGAGACAGGGTCTAGTATAAACAGAGACAGGGTCTAGTGTAATATAAACAGAGACAGGGTCTAGTGTAATATAAACAGAGACAGGGCCTAGTGTAATATAAACAGAGACAGGGTCTAGTGTAATATAAACAGAGACAGGGTCTAGTGTAATATAAACAGAGACAGGGTCTAGTGTAATATAAACAGAGACAGGGTCAAGTGTAATATAAACAGAGACAGGGCCTAGTGTAATATAAACAGTGACAGGGTCTAGTGTAATATAAACAGAGACAGGGTCTAGTGTAATATAAACAGAGACAGGGTCTAGTGTAATATAAACAGAGACAGGGTCTAGTGTAATATAAACAGAGACAGGGTCTAGTGTAATATAAACAGAGACAGGGTCTAGTGTAATATAAACAGAGACAGGGTCTAGTGTAATATAAACAGAGACAGGGTCAAGTGTAATATAAACAGAGACAGGGTCTAGTGTAATATAAACAGAGACAGGGTCTAGTGTAATATAAACAGAGACAGGGTCTAGTGTAATATAAACAGAGACAGGGTCTAGTGTAATATAAACAGAGACAGGGTCTAGTGTAATATAAACAGAGACAGGGTCTAGTGTAATATAAACAGAGACAGGGTCTAGTGTAATATAAACAGAGACAGGGTCTAGTGTAATATAAACAGAGACAGGGTCTAGTGTAATATAAACAGAGACAGGGTCTAGTGTAATATAAACAGAGACAGGGTCAAGTGTAATATAAACAGAGACAGGGTCTAGTGTAATATAAACAGAGACAGGGTCTAGTGTAATATAAACAGAGACAGGGTCTAGTGTAATATAAACAGAGACAGGGTCTAGTGTAATATAAACAGAGACAGGGTCTAGTGTAATATAAACAGAGACAGGGTCTAGTGTAATATAAACAGAGACAGGGTCTAGTGTAATATAAACAGAGACAGGGTCTAGTGTAATATAAACAGAGACAGGGCCTAGTGTAATATAAACAGTGACAGGGTCTCGTGTAATATAAACAGAGACAGGGTCTAGTGTAATATAAACAGAGACAGGGTCTAGTGTAATATAAACAGAGACAGGGTCTAGTGTAATATAAACAGAGACAGGGCCTAGTGTAATATAAACAGAGACAGGGTCTAGTGTAATATAAACAGAGACAGGGTCTAGTGTAATATAAACAGAGACAGGGTCTAGTGTAATATAAACAGAGACAGGGTCAAGTGTAATATAAACAGAGACAGGGTCCTAGTGTAATATAAACAGAGACAGGGTCAAGTGTAATATAAACAGAGACAGGGCCTAGTGTAATATAAACAGAGACAGGGTCTAGTGTAATATAAACAGAGACAGGGTCTAGTGTAATATAAACAGAGACAGGGTCTAGTGTAATATAAACAGAGACAGGGTCTAGTGTAATATAAACAGAGACAGGGTCTAGTGTAATATAAACAGAGACAGGGTCTAGTGTAATATAAACAGAGACAGGGTCTAGTGTAATATAAACAGAGACAGGGTCTAGTGTAATATAAACAGAGACAGGGTCTAGTGTAATATAAACAGAGACAGGGTCAAGTGTAATATAAACAGAGACAGGGTCTAGTGTAATATAAACAGAGACAGGGTCTAGTGTAATATAAACAGAGACAGGGTCTAGTGTAATATAAACAGAGACAGGGTCTAGTGTAATATAAACAGAGACAGGGTCTAGTGTAATATAAACAGAGACAGGGTCTAGTGTAATATAAACAGAGACAGGGTCTAGTGTAATATAAACAGAGACAGGGTCTAGTGTAATATAAACAGAGACAGGGTCAAGTGTAATATAAACAGAGACAGGGTCTAGTGTAATATAAACAGTGACAGGGTCTAGTGTAATATAAACAGAGACAGGGTCTAGTGTAATATAAACAGAGACAGGGTCTAGTGTAATATAAACAGAGACAGGGTCTAGTGTAATATAAACAGAGACAGGGTCTAGTGTAATATAAACAGAGACAGGGTCTAGTGTAATATAAACAGAGACAGGGTCTAGTGTAATATAAACAGAGACAGGGTCTAGTGTAATATAAACAGAGACAGGGTCTAGTGTAATATAAACAGAGACAGGGTCTAGTGTAATATAAACAGAGACAGGGTCTAGTGTAATATAAACAGAGACAGGGTCTAGTGTAATATAAACAGAGACAGGGTCTAGTGTAATATAAACAGAGACAGGGTCTAGTGTAATATAAACAGAGACAGGGTCTAGTGTAATATAAACAGAGACAGGGTCTAGTGTAATATAAACAGAGACAGGGTCTAGTGTAATATAAACAGAGACAGGGTCTAGTGTAATATAAACAGAGACAGGGCCTAGTGTAATATAAACAGTGACAGGGTCTCGTGTAATATAATTAGAGACAGAGTCTAGGGTAATATAAACAGAGACAGGGTCTAGTGTAATATAAACAGAGACAGTGTCTAGTGTAATGTAAACAGAGACAGGGTCTAGTGTAATATAAACAGAGACAGGGTCTAGAGTAATACAAACAGATACAGGGTCTAGTGTAATATAAACAGAGATAGGGTCTCGTGTAATATAAACAGAGACAGGGTCAAGTGTAATATAAACAGAGACAGCGTCAATGGTAATATAAACAGAGACAGGGCCCAGTGCATTATAAACAGTGACAGGTTCTAGTGTAATATAAACAGAGACAGGGTCTAGTGTAATATAAACAGAGACAGGGTCAAGTGTAATATAAACAGAGACAGGGCATGGTGTAAAATAAACAGAGACAGGGTCAAGTGTAATATAAACAGAGACAGGGCCTAGTGCAATATAAACAGTGACAGGGTCTAGTGTAATATAAACAGAGACAGGGTCTAGTGTAATATAAACAGAGACAGGGTCTAGTGCAATATAAACAGAGACAGGGTCTAGTGTAATATAAACAGAGACAGGGTCTAGTGTAATATAAACAGAGACAGGGTCTAGTGTAATATAAACAGAGACAGGGTCTAGTGTAATATAAACAGAGACAGGGTCAAGTGTAATATAAACAGAGACAGGGCCTAGTGTAATATAAACAGAGACAGGGTCTAGTGTAATATAAACAGAGACAGGGTCTAGTGTAATATAAACAGAGACAGGGTCAAGTGTAATATAAACAGAGACAGGGTCGAGTGTAATATAAACAGAGACAGGGTCTAGTGTAATATAAACAGAGACAGGGTCTAGTGTAATATAAACAGAGACAGGGTCTAGTGTAATATAAACAGAGACAGGGTCTAGTGTAATATAAACAGAGACAGGGTCAAGTGTAATATAAACCGAGACAGGGCCTAGTGTAATATAAACAGTGACAGGGTCTAGTGTAATATAAACAGAGACAGGGTCTAGTGTAATATAAACAGAGACAGGGTCTAGTGTAATATAAACAGAGACAGGGTCTAGTGTAATATAAACAGAGACAGGGTCTAGTGTAATATAAACAGAGACAGGGTCTAGTGTAATATAAACAGAGATAGGGTCTAGTGTAATATAAACAGAGACAGGGTCTAGTGTAATATAAACAGAGACAGGGTCTAGTGTAATATAAACAGAGACAGGGTCTAGTGTAATATAAACAGAGACAGGGTCTAGTGTAATATAAACAGAGACAGGGTCTAGTGTAATATAAACAGAGACAGGGTCTAGTGTAATATAAACAGAGACAGGGTCTAGTGTAATATAAACAGAGACAGGGTCTAGTGTAATATAAACAGAGACAGGGTCTAGTGTAATATAAACAGAGACAGGGTCTAGTGTAATATAAACAGAGACAGGGTCTAGTGTAATATAAACAGAGACAGGGTCTAGTGTAATATAAACAGAGACAGGGTCAAGTGTAATATAAACAGAGACAGCGTCAATGGTAATATAAACAGAGACAGGGCCTAGTGCAATATAAACAGTGACAGGGTCTAGTGTAATATAAACAGAGACAGGGTCTAGTGTAATATAAACAGAGACATGGTCAAGTGTAATATAAACAGAGACAGGGCATGGTGTAAAATAAACAGAGACAGGGTCAAGTGTAATATAAACAGAGACAGGGCCTAGTGCAATATAAACAGTGACAGGGTCTAGTGTAATATAAACAGAGACAGGGTCTAGTGTAATATAAACAGAGACAGGGTCAAGTGTAATATAAACAGAGACAGGGCCTGGTGCAATATAAACAGTGACAGGGTCTAGTGTAATATAAACAGAGACAGGGTCTAGTGTAATATAAACAGAGACAGGGTCAAGTGTAATATAAACCGAGACAGGGCCTAGTGTAATATAAACAGACACAGGGTCAAGTGTAATATAAACAGAGACAGGGCCTAGTGTAATATAAACAGAGACATGGTCGAGTGCAATATAAACAGAGACAGGGTCAAGTGTAATATAAACAGAGACAGGGCCTAGTGTAATATAAACAGAGACATGGTCGAGTGCAATATAAACAGAGACATGGTCGAGTGCAATATAAACAGAGACAGGGTCTAGTGTAATATAAACAGAGACAGGGCCTAGTGCAATATAAACAGAGACAGGGTCTAGTGTAATATAAACAGAGACAGGGTCAAGTGTAATATAAACAGAGACAGGGTCAAGTGTAATATGAACAGAGACAGGGCCGAGTGCAATATAAACAGAGACAGGGCCTAGTGCAACATAAACAGTGACAGGGTCTAGTGTAATATAAACAGAGACAGGGTCAAGTGTAATATAAACAGAGACAGGGCCGAGTGCAATATAAACAGAGACAGGGCCTAGTGCAACATAAACAGTGACAGGGTCTAGTGTAATATAAACAGAGACAGGGTCTAGTGTAATATAAACAGAGACAGGGTCTAGTGTAATATAAACAGAGACAGGGTCTAGTGTAATATAAACAGAGACAGGGTCTAGTGTAATATAAACAGAGACAGGGTCTAGTGTAATATAAATAGAGACAGGGTCTAGTGTAATATAAACAGAGACAGGGTCTAGTGTAATATAAACAGAGACAGGGTCTAGTGTAATATAAACAGAGACAGGGTCTAGTGTAATATAAACAGAGACAGGGTCTAGTGTAATATAAACAGAGACAGGGTCTAGTGTAATATAAACAGAGACAGGGTCTAGTGTAATATAAACAGAGACAGGGTCTAGTGTAATATAAACAGAGACAGGGTCTAGTGTAATATAAACAGAGACAGGGTCTAGTGTAATATAAACAGAGACAGGGTCTAGTGTAATATAAACAGAGACAGGGTCTAGTGTAATATAAACAGAGACAGGGTCTAGTGTAATATAAACAGAGACAGGGTCTAGTGTAATATAAACAGAGACAGGGTCTAGTGTAATATAAACAGAGACAGGGCCTCGTGTAATATAAACAGAGACAGGGTCTAGTGTAATATAAACAGAGACAGGGTCTGGTGTAATATAAACAGAGACAGGGTCTAGTGTAATATAAACAGTGACAGGGTCTAGTGTAATATAAACAGAGACAGGGTCTAGTGTAATATAAACAGTGACAGGGTCTAGTGTAATATAAACAGAGACAGGGTCTAGTGTAATATAAACAGAGACAGGGCCTAGTGCAATATAAACAGAGACAGGGCCTAGTGCAACATAAACAGTGACAGGGTCTAGTGTAATATAAACAGAGACAGGGTCTAGTGTAATATAAACAGAGACAGGGTCAAGTGTAATATAAACAGAGACAGGGCCTTGCGCAATATAAACAGTGACAGGGTCTAGTGTAATATAAACAGAGACAGGGCCTAGTGTAATATAAACAGAGACAGGGTCGAGTGTAATATAAACAGAGACAGGGTCTAGTGTAATATAAACAGAGACAGGGTCTCGTGTAATATAAACAGAGACAGTGTCTAGTATAATGTAAACAGAGACAGGGCCTAGTGTAATATAAACAGAGACGGGGTCTAGAGTAATATAAGCAAAGACAGGGTCTAGTGTAATATAAACAGAGATAGGGTCTAGTGTAATATAAACAGAGACAGGGTCTAGTGTAATATAAACAGAGACAGGGTCAAGTGTAAAATAAACCGAGACAGGGCCTAGTGTAATATAAACAGTGATAGGGTCTCGTGTAATATAAACAGAGACAGAGTCTAGGGTAATATAAACAGAGACAGGGTCTCGTGTAATATAAACAGAGACAGTGTCTAGTGTAATGTAAACAGAGACAGGGCCTCGTGTAATATAAATAGAGACAGGGTCTAGAGTAATATAAACAGAGACAGGGTCTGGTGTAATATAAACAGAGATAGGGTCTCGTGTAATATAAACAGTGACAGGGTCTAGTGTAATATAAACAGAGACAGGGTCTAGTGTAAGATAAACAGAGACAGGGTCTAGTGTAATATAAACAGAGACAGGGTCAAGTGTAATATAAACAGAGACAGGGTCTAGGGTAATATAAACAGAGACAGGGTCTAGTGTAATATAAACAGTGACAGGGTCTAGTGTAATATAAACAGAGTCAGTATCTAGTGTAATATAAACAGAGACAGGGTCTAGTGTAATATAAACAGAGACAGGGTCCAGTGTAATATAAACAGAGACAGCGTCCAGTGTAATATAAACAGAGACAGGGTCTAGTGTAATATAAACAGAGACAGGGTCTAGTGTAATATAAACAGAGACAGGGATTATCTGGGTGCACAAACAGAGAGACCGAGGGGTTTATGTGCACAAATCCTTGAAGGTGCCAGTGCAGGTTGAGAAAGCAGTTTCAAAGGCTTACGGGACCCTGGACTTAATAAATAGAGGTATAGAGTACAAAAGTGTGGAAATGATGATGAAACACTGGTTCGGCCCCAACTGGAGTACTGTGTCCAATTCTGGGCACCACACTTCAGGAAGGATGTGAAGGCCTCAGAGAAGGTGCAAAAAAGATTTACGAGAATGATTCCAGGAATGAGGAACTGCAGTTGCCGTGATAGACTGGAGAAGCTGGGGTTGTTCTCCTTGGAGCAGAGAAGGTTGAGAGTAGATTTGATAGAGGTGTTCAAAATCATGAGGGGTCTGGACAGAGTAGATAGAGAGAAACTGTTCCCATTGGCGGAAGGGTCGAGAACCAGAGGACACTGATTTAAGGTGATTGGCAGAAGAACCAAAGGTGACATGGGGAAAAACTTTTTACGCAGCGAGTGGTTAGGATCGGGAATGCACTGCCTGAAAGGGTGGTGGAGGCAGATTCAATCGTGGCTTTCAAAAGGGAATTGGATGAGTACCTGAAGGACAAAAATTTGCAGGGCTACGAGGGAAGGGTGGGGGAGTGGGACTAGCTGAAGTGTTCTTGCAGAGAGCCGGCACGGGCTCAACGGGCCGAATGGCCACCTTCTGTGCTGTTACCATTCTATGATTCTACGAACACGTTAAACCTTCATAGAATAATTACCAGTCAGTTTTAGACTGGAAACTTAACCCTGCCGTTTCACTTTCAGTCAGGAACAGATCGCAGTTTGACACCAATCTCTGATTTGACAGCACATTTCCAGCATTCACCGTTGTTCTTCCTGACTCTAAACACAGTTGTAAAGGAGCCTTCTGTTCAGTGCCCAGGAGCTCTGACCCATGGGAGAGAGCGGCTGGGACACATTCCTTACAGGCCTCAAGATTAACCTGCACGGGGACATTGCTGTCAGTGAAGAGACGAGAAAGACCAAAGTGCCGTTTGCCCCTCGGTTTGGCCCTGAAGGACTGTGTCCAGGCTGTAGTTCTGTTCCCGCCGTACGATCCTCCCCCCAGATTGTCCTTTCTGAGCTCCAGCCAGGTGATGCTAAACACTCAGGTGGGAACGACAAAAATCCACAACAATGTGTTTCAAGCTAAGCTGATTTATTTGACATATATCCAGAATATTAAACTCCAGCCCAGTTACAGGGGTTATTAACATCAGCAGAAACAAACCCCAACTGTCAGAATGAACACGATTCAGTCCGGGATGTGATTAACAGCAGCAATAACAGCAGAATCCAACCCCTGCAGTCACTTGTGAACTCGCTGGTGTGTCAGCAGGGTGGATGACCGAGTGAATCCCTTTCCACACTCGGAGCAGGTGAACGGCCTCTCCCCAGTGTGAACTCGCTGGTGTGTCAGCAGGCTGGATGAACACTTGAATCCCTTCCCACACTCAGTGCAGGTGAACGGTCTCTCCCCAGTGTGAGTGCGCTGGTGTACACTGAGTTCAGATGATTGCCTGAACCCAGCACCGCAGTGAGAGCACCTGAACGGTCTCTCGTCAGTATGAACACGTTGATGGTACGTCATTTCCCCGGAACATTTAAAGCACTTCCCGCAGTCCGGGCATTTAAAAGGTTTGTCGTCACTGTGAACTCGCTGGTGCTGCAGCACATTGCATGAACGAGTGAATCCCTTCCCACACTCGGAGCAGATGAACGGTCTCTCCCCAGTGTGAACTCGCTGGTGTTCCAGCAGGTGGGATGACTGAGTGAATCCCTTCCCACACTCGGAGCAGGTGAACGGCCTCTCCCCAGTGTGAACTCGCTGGTGTGTCAGAAGGTGGGATGAACACGTGAATCCCTTCCCACACTCGGGGCAGGTGAACGGCCTCTCCTCGGTGGGAAGTCGCTGGTGTGTCAGCAGGTTTGATGACTGAGTGAATCCCTTCCCACACACGGAGCAGGTGAACGGCCTCTCCCCGCTGTGAACTCGCTGGTGCGTCAGAAGGTCGGATGACCGAGTGAATCCCTTCCCACACTCAGAGCAGCTGAACGGCCTCTCTCCGGTGTGAACTCGCTGGTGTGTCAGCAGGTTTGATGACTGAGTGAATCCCTTCCCACACTCAGAGCAGGTGAACGCCCTCTCCCCAGTGTGAACTCGCTGGTGTTCCAGCAGGGTGGATGACTGAGTGAATCCCTTCCCACACTCAGAACAGGTGAATGGCCTCTCCCCGGTGTGAACTCGCCGGTGTTGCAGCAGATTGCTTGACTGAGTGAATCCTTTACCACACTCGGAGCAGGTGAACGGCCTCTCCCCAGTGTGAACTCGCTGGTGTGTCAGCAGGTTGGATGAAATAGTGAATCCCTTCCCACACTCGGAGCAGGTGAACGGTCTCTCCCCAGTGTGAACTCGCTGGTGTGTCAGCAGGTGGGATGAATGAGTGAATCCCTTCCCACACTCTGAGCAGGTGAACGGCCTCTCCCCGGTGTGAGTGCGCTGGTGACTCGACAGGCCAGAGCATCGGCTGAAGCCTCGTCCACACACAGAACACTTGTACGGTTTCTCCCCGCTCTGAACGGTGCTTTCTGCTTCTATGCTCAAAGGTCCTGATGAATCGAGTGACTCTGTCAGATCTTGAAGTGATGTTTGGTTTGAGCTTCCTGTCTGCAAATCTTCCCCTTCTTATACCCTGCAAAGTTAATTTAAAACAGGAAAAAAGGAGGGTTAGAGAGAACCCACAAAAACACAAAGGCAGGTTGTGAAATTGAGCTGAATGAATCTGGGAATTTGTGGGGCCGGCACTAGAAAAAAGTGACCGTGAAAGCTGCCGGATTGTCGTAAAAACCCAACTGGTTCACTAATGTCCTTCAAGGAAGGGAACCCGCCACCCGGTCTGGGCCTACACAAGACTCTGGCCTCTATGGGAGGAGAGAGAACGAGGTGGGAGGGGAGGGATGAAGGAGAGTGACTTTATACATCTGCAACTCGACTAGAACTTTGACAGCACCTCCGAAACACGCGACCTCCACCACCTAGAAGGACAAGGGCAGCAGGTCCATGTACAGTCCCAGTTCCCCTCCAAGTCACACACTATCCTGACTTGGGCATATATCGCCGTTCCTACTCGGTGTTGCCCCGAGCCCAGCGGCTCTGACTCGGGGCCTGAGACCCGCACTCAGTGTTGCTGAGGGCTCCAACCCTGGGACTGTACATGGGGATTCTAACCCTGGGACTGTACATGGGGATTCCAAACCTGGGACTGTACATGGGGATTCCAACCCTGGGACTGTACATGGGGATTCTAACCCTGGGACTGTACATGGGGATTCTAACCCTGGGACTGTACATGGGGATTCCAGCCCTGGGACTGTACATGGGGATTCTAACCCTGGGACTGTACATGGGGATTCCAACCCTGGGACTGTGCATGGGGATTCCAACCCCGGGACTGTACATGGGGATTCTAACCCTGGGACTGTACATGGGGATTCTAACCCTGGGACTGTACATGGGGATTCCAACCCTGGGACTGTACATGGGGATTCCAACCCTGGGACTGTACAGGAGAGATGCTGAGAAATCCGAAGTGTGGAGAGTCTGAATAAAATAACTGAGTCAAATCTTTACACCGCCGGGCACTAGGACCCGGTTGGGAACAGACACTGAAGCCCCGCCCACTCTTTGTTTCACCAAAATGTCTGCGCATGCGCTTTGTTACTCACTGAATCTGGATGGCGGCCGTTAACTTGGGCCTTTGACCGGGAGAAGCCCCGATGCTGCAAACGCGGGACCTTCATGTTATTATTTGGGGTTTGCGACCTACACCAGTTGTTTATGAAGCCTCTCCGCCCACTTGCCAGTCCATTACTCCGCTCCGTCGGGCCGTTTCTCACTAATTTATCAGGACCTGATCTGCAGCCAAGGTCTTCCCGGATGACACGCACCGCGCATGCTCCAAACCCAGGCGGCCCCGCGCATGCGCACTGGGCTCCTGTTGTCCGCGTGCGGCACCTTCCCCCCGCGGTGTCTTTTGGGTAAAAGCCCCGCCATTGAAAGGCCACATTAGTGAATGGAAAAGGATTTATAAGGATTAAATTGAGCACTGAACCATGTTCATTCTAGCAGTTAGAGTGTGTTTCTGCTGATCTTAATACCCCTATACCTGAACTGAATATTAATATTCTGTATAAATATTGAATAAATCAGCTTTGTTTCAAACCCAGTGTATTCAATAACAACAGAAAATGCTGGAAATACTCAGCAGGTCAGGCAGCATCCTTGGAGAGAGAAACAGAGTTAACGTTTCAGGTCTGTGACCCTTCGTCAGAACTGGAAAAAGTTAGAGATGTAACAGATTTTAAGCAGGTGCAGAGACAGGGGAAGGCGGAGGGGAGGAAAGAATAAAAGGGACGATCTTTGATAGGGTGGAAGGCAGGAGTGGTTAAAAGTTGCAAATGGGGATGGCAGAATCATCAACACCTGCTGCCTGAAAAAATATGGGCAGAGGTTCTAGTCTGAAACTGTTGAACTCAATGTTGAACCACTGCTCTCGCCGCATCCTGAGATCCACGCTCAACGCCATGCGTTGCCACATGAACACTCTCGACCTCTCTCTTCAGCAGCACCGACTCACTCTATCTCAGAGCTGTCCTGGTCCACAGTTCCATTTCATCCTTTGCCTCATCTGGTGCTTCAATAAAAAACTTTTTTTCTTCCTTTCAGCTGTCAAGGATCGCAAGCTTCAACAACTCTTGGACACCAACGCCCCTCCGGAACCTTCTTCCCCTTCACTTTCTTCTGACACCATCCCTTCTTCCAATCTCACCCCCTGCCGTGTTTTCACTATCCGCTCTGACCTTCCCCTCTCTGACGCCGAACGATAAGTCCTCAGCAAAGGCCTGAGCTTCATTCCCTTATGCCCCCACCTCAATGAACTTCGAGCTCGGCATGACGCTGAGCTCTTTTTCCATCGCCTTTGTCTCCCTGCCGACTTCTTTGGCCAGGAGTCTTCCCTCTGCACAGCGGACCCTTTCTCCACTTTCAGAATTCACGCTCTACCTGGACCCCTCCCTCTGGCCTCTTACCCTCTCTAGATCTTTTCATTGTGAACTGCTGGCGTGACATCGGCCGTCTCAGTTTCTATGCTCCCCTCTCTCACTCCAACCTACCTCCCTCTGAACTTGCAGCACTCCGTTCTCGCCGATCCAACCCTAACATTGTCATTAAACCTGCTGACAAGGGTGGCGCTGTTGTTGTTTGGTGAATCGACCTCTACTGTGTGTAGGCTGAACGCCAACTCTGACATCTCCCTCTACCTCCCCCTGGACCATGACCATGACATCTCCCCCTCCCTCCCAGAACCACGATAGGGTTCCCCTTGTCCTCAGTTTCACCCTACCAGCCTTCACATTCAACGGATCATCCTCTGCCATTTCCACCACCTCCAGCGTGATCCCACCACCAAACGCATCTTCCTCTCACCTCCCCTTTCAGCATTCTGAAGGGACCGCTCCCTCCGCAGCACCCTGGTCCACTCCTCAATCACTCCCAACAGCCCCTCCCCTCCCCACAGTACCTTCCCGTGCAAGCGCAGGAGATGCAACACCTGCCCTTTTACCTCCTCCCTTCCCACTGTCCAGGGCCCCAAACACCCCTTCCAGGTGAAACAGCGATTTATATGTACTTCTTGCAATTTAGTATACTGTATTCACTGCTCACGATGTGATCTCCTCTACACTGGGGAGACCAAACGCAGATTGGGTGACCGCTTTGCCGAACACTTCTGTTCAGTCCGTAAGGGTGACCCCGAGCTTCCGGTCACTTGTCACTTTAACTCTCCGCTCCACTCCCAGTCTGACCTCTCCGTCCTTGGCCTCTTACACTGTTCCAAAGAAGCTCAACGTAGCTCGAGGAACAGCACCTCATCTTTTGTTTAGGCACATTACAGCCTTCTGGACTCAGCATTGAGTTCAACAATTTCAGACTATAACCCCTGCCCCTATTTTTTCAGCTGTTGATGATTCTGCCATCATTTAACCACTCCTGCCTTCCACCCAATCACAGATCGCCCCTTTTGTTCTTTCCTCCCCATCCCCTTTCTCTGCCTCTGCACCTGCTTAAAATCTGTTACATCTCTAACTTTTTCCAGTTCTGACGAAGGGTCACAGACCTGAAATGGTAACTCTGTTTCTCTCTCCATGGATGCTGCCTGATCTACTGAGTATTTCCAGCATTTTCTGTCATTATTTCAGATTTCCAGCATCCGCAGTATTTTGCTATTGTACAGTGTATTGAATATTTGATTTCTCTGTGATAAGAGGAGACACATTGATGTTCTGTTACTGACTGTTCCATTTTGGGGCATTTCTTACTCTAGATTATAACGATTCTCACCGAGTTCACTTTCTACCACATCTAACCCCAAGCTTGTTCCGTTTGAGTACATGGCTTGTGGGTGTCATAGACTGAACTGCAATGTCCACCCCTTTATAGAACTTCCCTGCATAAGATTTGAAATCCGTTATTTTCTGTATCATTTAACCCTTTTTGGATCCGATTTAGTAAAAACTCCTTCACACATATTGCATATGATCGCCTTTGAAATGTTCTGATCTTTGTAATTGTCATTGCTGATTTTGATGGTCTCTTTGATTTAATCTCTTGTTACTAACATACCTTGCACTATTTCTTTATTCGAGATAATTGTTTCAAACACTTCCTTTATCAGGTCTTTAGCTCCTCCATTGAACCCTGTCAGTAATCCTTGGTTAGGGTTTAGGGGCTGGGGTTTGGGTTAGGATGTTAGGCTATGAGACAGTGATTAGGGATAGAAACCACGATTGACAACGCCAGTGTCACTGGACATGTTCTCTTTCATTTCATAGTGTTTTAACCTCATGCAGATGAGTCAGAAAACAGCCTCATGAATTGTTCATTCAAGGAACCTTCTTTCTGGCCCGAGCCTGATTTCCTCTCTTCTTTCACATCTCTACATTTGCCACAGAAAAAGACATCAGGTTCATTAGAATTGGGGACAAGAACAGGCGGATCCAGATGTTGTGCTGCTTACATCCAATCATCGGCCTGCCTGAAATGGTCTTGTGACAATAACCTGTCACCAGGCCCCACCAGTCGCCATCTGATTCCACCGTCATATCTTCATCCATTCACCCTCACTGGAGCTGATTTCACCTCCATGACCATTCCCCATACTGAGTCTTTCTGATTCACATTTTATAGACTCAGTGTAAGTGGTCCCTGGATTTGTTGTCTCAGTGTAAGTGGTCCCTGGATTTGGTGTCTCAGTGTAAGTGGTCCCTGGATTTGGTCTCTCAGTGTAAGTGGTCCCGGGATTTGGTGTCTCAGTGTAAGTGGTCCCGGGATTTGGTGTCTCAGTGTAAGTGATCCCTGGATTTGGTGTCTCAGTGTAAGTGGTCCCTGGATTTGGTGTCTCAGTGTAAGTGGTCCCTGGATTTGGTGTCTCAGTGTAAGTGGTCCCTGGATTTGGTGTATCAGTGTAAGTGATCCCTGGATTTGGTGTCTCAGTGTAAGTGGTGCCTGGATTTGGTCTCTCAATGTAAGTGGTCCCTGGATTTGGTGTCTCAGTGTAAGTGGTCCCGGGATTTGGTGTCTCAGAGTAAGTGATCCCTGGATTTGGTGTCTCAGTGTAAGTGGTCCCTGGATTTGGTGTCTCAGTGTAAGTGGTCCCTGGATTTGGTGTCTCAATGTAAGTGGTCCCTGGATTTGGTGTCTCAATGTAAGTTGTCCCGGGATTTGGTGTCTCAGTGTAAGTGGTCCATGGATTTGGTGTCTCAGTGTAAGTGGTCCCTGGATTTGGTGTCTCAATGTAAGTGGTCCCTGGATTTGGTGTCTCAATGTAAGTTGTCCCGGGATTTGGTGTCTCAGTGTAAGTGGTCCATGGATTTGGTGTCTCAGTGTAAGTGGTCCCTGGATTTGGTGTCTCAATGTAAGTTGTCCCGGGATTTGGTGTCTCGATGTAAGTGGTCCCTTCACACAGTGGGTTTCCCAGGCCCCTCCCCCACACAGAGGGGGTTCCCACGGCCCCGCCTGCACACAGAGCGTGTTCCCCAGGCCCCGCCTCCACACAGAGGGGTTTCCCCAGGCCCCGCCCCCACACAGTACGCGTTCCCCAGGTCCCGCCCCCACACAGAGGGGGTTCCACAGGCCCCGCCCCCACACAGTGCAGGTTCCCACTGGGTCAAGACCTAAAGAGACCGCACGCTGTTCCTCCTCCCACTGCCTGGGGGAATGGTCCAGATATTTAAAGAGACAGGGACTCCCCTTTCTCTGCCTATTTATAGTTAAAAATGAGAAGTCGCACAACACCAGGTTATAGTCCAACAGTTTTATTTAAAATTACGAGCTTTCGGAGCTCCGCTCCTTCTTCAGGTACAGGTACAGTGAGGGAATACAAGTCGATTACACCGTATATATACACAGAGAACAATGATATTTATAGTTAAAGGGACAGACCCGTTTATCTTGGAGTATCGGAGGACTTCACTAACAGAGCTCCCATTAACAGTCGCTCCCTTCTGTACTGTGCAGTGATTGTAAACCTATCTGTTTCAGTGACTTGAGCCTTTCTAAAATGTCTCACTATTTTTGATGACCCATTTGACTTGCTTGTTTAATATTGAAAGTCTTCAGAATTTTGCAGTGTAATGAAGGTTTTGTTTAAAGGTGGAGTGATATTTCTTTCTAAATATTCTGTTCTCACCCTCCCCCTTCCACTTTAAAACACTCTGCACTACTGATTGAAAGGTACCAAGTTCAATCCTTGATCTGGGCTGTTAGTTGATCTCTGACAAGGCAGCAGTTCAGGGGCTATAATTATCCTCAGTACCACTGGGCTAACTAAGAGTAAGAATCAGCCACTGCCCCTGCTCTTGATGGAGATCCAGTGACATCAACTGGGAAGTGTATGGATGTCAATTGAGGGCAGGATTGGACTGCTGTCACTGCTGACACTCACTGAGTCGGCTGATGGTGAGGCTCTAGAATCATCGAATCATAGACTCGTTAGAGCACAGCAGGAGGCCCATCGAGCTCGTGCCGGCTCTCTGCAAGAGCACTTCAGCTCGTCCCACTCCCCTCGCCCTTTCCTCGTAGCCCTGCCAACACTTTTCCTTCAGGTACTTATCCAATTCCCTTTTGAAAGCCACAGTTGAATCTGCCTCCACCACCCTTTCAGGCAGTAAATTCCCGATCCTAACCACCCACTGCGTAAAAAAGTTTTTCCTCATGTCACCTTGGTTTGTCTGCCAATCACCTTAAATCTGTGTCCTCTGGTTCTCGACCCTTCCGCCAATGGGAACAGCTTCTCTCTATCTACACTGTCTAGACCCCTCATGATGTTGAACACCTCTATCAAATCTCCTCTCAACCTTCTCTGCTCCAAGGAGAACAACCCTAGCTTCTCTAGTCTATCCACGTAACTGAAGTCCCTCATCCCTGGAACCATTTTTTCTGGAACAAATCTTTTCCTCACCCTCTCGAAGACCTTCACATCCTTCCTAAAGTATGGTGCCCAGAATTGGACACAATACTCCAGTTGAGGTCATAAGAATATAAGAAATAAGAGCAGGAGTAGGCCATGTCCCTCGAGCCTGCTCCACCATTCAATAAGATCATGGCTGATCATCCACCTCAACTCCACTTTCCCACCCGATCACCATAAATCTTGATTCCCCGAGAGTCCAAAAATCTATCTATCTCAGCCTTGAATATACTCAAGGACTCAGCATTCACAGCCCTCTGAGGCAGAGAATTCCAAAGATTCACAACCCTCTGAGTGAAGAAATTCCTCCTCATCTCGGTCTTAAATGGCCTACCCCTTATCCTGAGACTATGCCCCCTAGTACTAGACACTCCAGCCAGGGGAAACAACCTCTCAGCATCTACCTTGTCAATCCCCTTCAGAATCTTGCATGTTTCAATGAGATCACCTCTCATTCTTCTAAACTCCAGAGAGGTCGGACCAGTGTTTTATAAAAGCTCATCATAACTTCCTTGCTTTTGTACTCTATGCCTCTATTTATGAAGCCCAGGATCCTGTATGCTTTTTAACCGCTTTCTCAACCTGCCCTGCCACCTTCAACGATTTGTGCATATATACCCCCAGGTCTCTCTGTTCAGGCACCCCCCTTTAGAATTGTAACCTTGACTTTATATTGCCTCTCCTCGTTCTTCCTACCAAAATGTAAAGGTTAACTAATTGCACCAAGCCAGATTCAGTTCCTTCTGGAGAGAAGGGGAGACACAAAATCCCAGACGATGTAATGAATGTTGTTTTTAGACAGTAAGGATGGAGGGAGAGTGTGTAGAATTGGGAATTTACAGCTTAGGAGGGACAGGAGGGAAAAGGATGTTGTATAGAAACTAGATTTGTCTGTTCTGAAGTTCTATTCTGTTGTAAACACCATATGAGGGTATTAGAAGGGGAGGATCTGCAGATGGAAACCGAATCCAAACATTGCGTCAAGATTTGACAGATTCACCAGATTATCAGGACCTGAATATCATCGGCCTTTGGATATAGGAGGAAAAAGCACCAATCACAGCGGGGAGAAACAGGACGCGTGTTCTGTGCCTGGATCCACTTTTAACAAATCGTCTAGTCTGTGAGACTCATGCACCCACCTGAATCAACAGTGTAAATGTGGGGAATGTGGGAACGGGTTCAGTTGCCCGTCTGAGGTGCAAACTCATCGAAACAGTCACACCAGGGAGAGAGGCTGTTCACCAGCTGATTGTGGATAGAGAGTCACTCACTCATCTCATCTATTCCCACCCTAACATGTTCATAATGGGGAGAATCCATTCTCTGCTCTGAATGTGGAAAGTGATTCAATCGATAATCCCATTTACTGACACACCAGCACAGTCACACTGGAGAGAGACCGTTTAGATACTTCACGTGTGGGAGGGGATTCACTCCGTTGTCCCAACTGTTGACACCCCAGAGTGTCCACATTGAGAACAGTTGCTGTAAATACTCTGACAGCGAGAAAAGCTTTCAAAGTTCAAAGCAGCTGATGCACGATCAGCGCATTGATACTGGAGAGAGACTGTTTCAATATCCTGGGTGTGGGAAGAATTTCACCCCACCTGCTGAGACTCCACTGAGTTCACATGTGACTGCAGGGGTTTGGATTCTGTTATTAATCACATCCAGGACTGAACCATGGCAGAGTGCCCGTGCACTTGGGTTTCTGTGTGAATTATTGATGAATATTCTCTCAATGGGATCACAGAAACTCATTCTCCATTCACTAATTGGGGCTATCAATGTTCCCCAGCATGCCCCGCGGGGGAGAATGTGCCCCATTCACACTGGAGGAGCCCAGTGCGCAGGCGCAGTGCGCGCCTGTATTTGGAGCATGCGCAGTGTCATTGTGATCAGAGCCGGCGAGTGCGGAAGCGCTGAAAGGTCGGGGTCGCGATTTTTGCGCCGATTACGAATCAGGGGGGCGCAAGGAGGTAACGCACCCAGTGGGTGGGCTTCATAAAGACCTGGTGCAGGCCGCAAGCCCCGAATGAGAACCTACAGGTTCCCAATTTGCAGCTCCAAGGCTTTTTCCCGGGAACAGGCCCGGGTTAACGGCGGCCATCTTTGTAAAGGAGCACTGCGGTTTTGTTCGTCGCCATCTTGTTTTATCGGGCAGTACAGCGCATGCGCCGCCATCTTTGTAAAGGGACCAATAGTGGGCGGGGCTTCAGGGTCCCAGTGAGTGAACTAAACCCAGCCAGAGTCAGCACCTTCAGGAGAGGAGAGGGAGGGGACCCAGTGAGTGTGGAACTGAACCCAGCCAGAGTCAGCACCTTCAGGGGTGGAGAGAGAGGGGAACCAATCAGTGTGGAACTGAACCCAGCCAGAGTCAGCACCTTCAGGGGAGGAGAGGGAGGGGAAGCAGTGAGTGTAGAACTGAACCCAGCCAGAGTCAGCACCTTCAGGGGAGGAGAGGGAGGGGAACCAGTGAGTGGAGAACTGAACCCAGCCAGAGTCAGCACCTTCAGGAGAGGAGAGGAAGGGGAACCAGTGAGTGCAGAACTGAACCCAGCCAGAGTCAGCACCTTCAGGAGAGGAGAGGAAGGGGAACCAGTGAGTGTAGACCTGAACCCAGCCAGAGTCAGCACCTTCAGGAGAAGAGAAGGAGGGGAACCAGTGAGTGTAGAACTGAAACCAGCCAGAGTCAGCACCTTCAGGGGAGGAGAGGGAGGGGAACCAGTGAGTGTAGAACTGAACCCAGCCAGAGTCAGCACCTTCAGGGGAGGAGAGGGAGGGGAACCAGTGAGTGTAGAACTGAACCCAACCAGAGTCAGCACCTTCAGGGGAGGAGAGGGAGGGGAACCAGTGAGTGTCGAACTGAACCCAGCCAGAGTCAGCACCTTCAGGGGAGGAGAGGGAGGGGAACCAGTGAGTGAAGAACTGAACCCAGCCAGAGTTAGCACCTTCAGGGAGAAATTGTTTTGAGATGTGCGGTGAGTATGGATTATAGCACAGTGAGGAGGGACAATGTGTGGGACGGGGATTTAAAGCTTTGGGTAACTAGACAGGAAAGAATGTTCCCCAGAAACTAGAATTGTCTGTTCTGAATTTCTATCCTGTATTTACAGTGATGAGTTTTGTAAACTCCTTTTACAGGGTATTAGAAGGGGAGGATTTGCAGACAGGAAACTCAAACCAAACATCACATCAAGATCTGACAGAGTCACTCGATTACTCAGGACCTGAATATCATTGGCCTTTGAATGTGGAAGGAGAAATGTTTGTCTCTTCTGTCTGTGGGAAAAGATTTCAAACATCAGTGTGACTGGAAAAGCACCGAGACACACACACCCGAGTGAGAGTGTTCCAGTGCACTGACTGTGGAAAGAGCTTTAACCAGTTACACAGCCTGAAAAAACATCGCACCATTCACAGCGGGGAGAAACCGTACACGATTTCTGTGTGTGGACGAGACTTCAACTGATCATCCAACCTGGAGAGTTACAAGGACACCCGCACCACGAAAATGTGGGGACTGTGGGAAGGGATTCAGTTCCCCGTCCCAGCTAGAAATTCATCAGCGCAGTCACACCGGGGAGAGGCCATTCACCTGCCCCGTGTGTGGGAAGGGATTCACTCGGTCATTCGACCTGCTGATACACCAGCGAGTTCACACCGGGGAGAGGCCATTCACCTGCTCCGTGTGTGGGAAGGGATTCACTGTGTCATCCAACCTGCTGAGACACCAGCGAGTTCACACTGGGGAGAGACCGTTCACCTGCTCTGTGTGTGGGAAGGGATTCACTCGATCATCCACCCTGCTGAAACACCAGCGAGTTCACAAGTGACTGCAGGGGTTTGATTCTGCTGTTATTGCTGCTGTTAATCACATCCCGGACTGAATCATGTCCATTCTGACAGTTGGGGTTTGTTTCTGATGATCGCATTGAGTGAGAGGCCCAGCTGCCAGTGCAGAGGGGCCGGGGCGTTAGCGAGATTCCCAGCTGCCAGTGCAGAGGGGCCGGGGCGTTAGCGAGAGGCCCAGCTGCCAGTGCAGAGGGGCCGGGGCGTTAGCGAGAGGCTCAGCTGCCAGTGCAGAGCGCCCGGGGCCTTAGCGAGAGGCCCAGCTGCCAGTGCAGAGGGGCCGGGGCGTTAGCGAGAGGCTCAGCTGCCAGTGCAGAGCGCCCGGGGCCTTAGCGAGAGGCCCAGCTGCCAGTGCAGAGGGGCCGTGGCGATAGTGAGAGGCCCAGCTGCTTGTGGGGAACTCCAGCGCAGAGGGGCAGGGGCGTAGTGCCCAGTGTGGAAGATCCAGTGGAGAGTGGCCTGAGCGGGAGACCCAGCACGGAGAGCCCCAGGCGGGGTACCCAGCACGGAGAGCCCCAGGCGGGGGACCCAGTATGGAGAGCCCCAGGCGGGAGGCCCAGTACGGAGAGCCCCAGGCGGGAGGCCCAGCACGGAGAGCCCCAGGCGGGGGACCCAGCACAGAGAGCCCCAGGCGGGGGACCCAGCATGGAGAGCCCCAGGCAGGGGACCCAGTACGGAGAGCCCCAGGCGGGAGGCCCAGTACGGAGAGCCCCAGGTGGGGGACCCAGCACGGAGAGCCCCAGGTGGGTGACCCAGCACGGAGAGCCCCAGGCGGGTGGCCCAGTACGGAGAGCCCCAGGCGGGAGGCCCAGTACGGAGAGCCCCAGGCGGGGGACCCAGTACGGAGAGCCCCAGGCGGGAGACCCAGTACGGAGAGCCCCAGGTGGGGGACCCAGCACAGAGAGCCCCAGGCGGGAGGCCCAGTACGGAGAGCCCCAGGCGGGGGACCCAGCACGGAGAGCCCCAGGTGGGGGACCCAGCACAGAGAGCCCCAGGCGGGAGGCCCAGTACGGAGAGCCCCAGGCGGGGGACCCAGCACGGAGAGCCCCAGGCGGGAGGCCCAGTACGGAGAGCCCCAGGCGGGGGACCCAGCACGGAGAGCCCCAGGCGGGAGGCCCATTACGGAGAGCCCCAGGCTGGAGGCCCAGTACGGAGAGCCCCAGGTGGGAGGCCCAGTACGGAGAGCCCCAGGCTGGAGGCCCAGTACGGAGAGCCCCAGGTGGTAGGCCCAGTACGGAGAGCCCCAGGCGGGAGGCCCACTATGGAGAGCCCCAGGCGGGAGGCCCAGTACGGACAGCCCCAGGCGGGAGACCCAGCACGGAGAGCCCCAGGCGGGGGACTCAGCATGGAGAGCCCCAGGCGGGAGGCCCAGTACGGAGAGCCCCAGGCGGGAGGCCCAGCACGGAGAGCCCCAGGTGGGAGGCCCAGCACGGAGAGCCCCAGGCGGGAGGCCCAGTACGGAGAGCCCCAGGCGGGGGAACAAGTACGGAGAGCCCCAGGCGGGAGGCCCAGTACGGAGAGCCCCAGGCGGGGGAACCAGCACGGAGAGCCCCAGGCGGGAGGCCCAGTACAGAGAGCCCCAGGCGGGAGGCCCAGCACAGAGAGCCCCAGGCGGGGGGCCCAGCACGGAGAGCCCCAGGCGGGGGGCCCAGCACGGAGAGCCCCAGGCGGGGGGCCCAGCACGGAGAGCCCCAGGCGGGGGGCCCAGTACGGAGAGCCCCAGGCGGGAGGCCCAGCACGGAGAGCCCCAGGCGGGGGACCCAGCACAGAGAGCCCCAGGCGGGGGACCCAGCACGGAGAGCCCCAGGCAGGGGACCCAGTACGGAGAGCCCCAGGCGGGAGGCCCAGTACGGAGAGCCCCAGGTGGGGGACCCAGCACGGAGAGCCCCAGGTGGGTGGCCCAGTATGGAGAGCCCCAGGCTGGAGGCCCAGTACGGAGAGCCCCAGGCGGGGGACCCAGTATGGAGAGCCCCAGGCGCGAGACCCAGTACGGAGAGCCCCAGGCGGGGGACCCAGCACGGAGAGCCCCAGGCAGGGGACTCAGCACGGAGCGCCCCAGGCGGGAGGCCCAGTACGGAGAGCCCCAGGCGGGAGGCCCAGTACGGAGAGCCCCAGGCGGGAGGCCCAGTACGGAGAGCCCCAGGCGGGAGGCCCAGTACGGAGAGCCCCAGGTGGGGGGTCCAGCACGGAGAGCCCCAGGTGGGGGACCCAGCACGGAGAGCCCCAGGTGGGGGCCCCAGCACGGAGAGCCCCAGGCGGGAGACCCAGTACGGAGAGCCCCAGGCGGGGGACTCAGCACGGAGTGCCCCAGGCGGGAGGCCCAGTACGGAGAGCCCCAGGCGGGAGGCCCACTACGGAGAGCCCCAGGCGGGGGGCCCAGCACGGAGAGCCCCAGGCGGGGGACCCAGCACGGAGAGCCCCAGGCGGGAGGCCCAGCACGGATAGCCCCAGGCGGGGGACTCAGCACGGAGAGCCCCAGGCGGGAGGCCCAGCACGGAGAGCCCCAGGCGGGAGGCCCAGCACGGAGAGCCCCAGGCGGGAGGCCCAGCACGGAGAGCCCCAGGCGGGAGACCCAGTACGGAGAACCCCAGGCGGGGGGCCCAGGGCGGGGTGGCTGATCGGCAGAGGTGGAGTCGGGAGATGCGGTTGGTGCGCATTGCTGCACTGGTTCTGAAAGTTGCAGAATGGTTTCGGGCCTGAATGAGTTCCAGCGGCCCAGCATCTGCTCTGCCTGGCGGCAGCTGTGAGGCTTTTTCTTGGTCATGGGATCGGTTTATGCGTCGCCATATTAGTGAAGGAAAGACAAATTGTTTCCATCTGTAATGGGGCGCGTGAGCAGTTACAAGATGGAAAATGTGAATGGTTACAAGATGGAAAATAAAAGGAAAGTAAAAGACAAAGCAAAGTAATATCAGTAAGGAATGATGGTTGGGTCCTGTGAGCGATAACAGCAAGCAGAAGAAGATTTGAGTGTTCGGTCTTTTTACGGGATTTCAGGAAGTGGATGGCTTCTTTTTCCGTGGAAGGGTTGAAGACTGTGGACAAGGACAATGACTTTACATGGTTCGACAACATCAAATGGTATGAGTTAATGGGTTGCCAATAGGACTGGCGTAGAACTGGTATTTAATTGTTTTGTTGGGAAGGTTTCAGGTTTTCTGTTTGAAAGCAGTTTACTTGAAGCTTAATTGATTTTCTGATAAGGACTGTGGGAATTTGCACATGGTGATGTATTGGTGGTTATGTAGGAATTTACTTTGAGGTTATTGTCTAGTGTTGGTGTCTTTGAAAAGATAAAGTAAATTAATATTGGTAATTTATTGAACGAACGGACGCTCGAGTGAACAAACGGACGAACGATTCGAACGAACGCATTCATGCATATTGGAACTTACACTCGATCGAACGAACGACCTCATGGGGTAGTGGTCGAATGAACGATTCGAGCGAACGCAAGCATGCACATTGGAACTTACACTCGAGCGAACGAATGATCGCGTGGTGAACGATCAAACGAACGATAATCGAGCGAACGCACGCAGGCGCACACTTAGACAAATGATACGCACGCACGCATTCATACATACATGGAACTTACGCTCGATCGAATGAACGAACGAACGCTTGAATGAATGATCGAATGATCGAATGAACAATGCCAGTAGGACTGGCGTAAAAGGGTTTTTTTCTTGGTTTATTGGAATAAGTGTTATCTGTAGCATTTAATTGGATTATGATTGTGCTATGTGTTTGTACACTGGTGTTGAAATGGTTTTTGTTTTATGTGGAGTTAACCTTGAGATTTATTATTTTAAATCTAAAAAGTTGTGTGGTATTGTTTAAGGGTATTTGTACTGTAAACATTATTGATTATTTGTAAAAGTAATCATTGCATTTATATTAACTATAAGGCTGTTTTTAAGGCTTTATTTTTTACTGTAATGGATGAATGTAATGGATTTACTATGCAATGGATTTACTATGTAATTGATGAGTTGTACAGGTATTATTGTTTTTGAATAAAAATATTTGAACCATGTTCATTCTGGCAGTTAGAGTGTGTTTCTGCTGATCTTCATAACCCCTATACCTGGGCTGGAGATTAATATTCTGTATAAATATTGAATAAATCAGCTTTGTTTCAAGCTCACAGTGTGTCGAATATTTAATTGATGTTCTGTTACCCACTGTACAATTTTGGGCCTTTACTTCCTCTAGATTATATCACTTCTCATCTAGTTCACCTTCTTCCACATCAAGCCCTAAGCGTGTTCCGTTTGAGTGCATGGCTTGTGGGTGTAATAGTCTGAACTGCAGTGTCTCACTTTATACTCACCTGACGTTACTTTGAACCACCGCTTTATTGAACTACAGCAATAGCAAAATACAGCGGATGCTGGAAATCTGAAATAACAACAGAAAATGCTGATCACTCAGCAGGCCAGGCACCATCGAGGAGAGAGAAACAGAGTCAACGTTTCCAGTCGGGGACCCTTGGTCAGAACAGCTTTATTGAACTATCTTGCATAAGATCTGAAATGTTACTTTCTGTATCATGTAACATTTTTTGTATCCGATTTAGTAATAATCCTCCACACATATTGCATGTGATAGGCTTTGAAATATTCTGATCTTTGTAATTGTCATTGCTGATTTTGATGATCTTGTTGATTTAATCTCTTGTTACTAACATACCTTGTACTATTTCTTTAATGGAGATATTTGTTTAACATACTTCCTTTATCAGGTCATCAGCTCCTGCATTGACCCCTGTCAACAATCCTTAGTTAGGGGCTGGGGTTCGGGTGTAGGTTTCAGTGTTAGTGGTTGTGGTTTGTGGTTATTGGTTAGGATTGTGGTTAGTGGTTGGGGGTAGTCAATAGGATATTAAGCTGAGGAGACAGTGATTGAGGTTAGACACCATTATTGACAATGCCAGTGTCAGTGGATGTGTCCTTTCTCATTTCATGTTCTTCAACCTCACGTAGACGAGTCACAAAACAGCCTCACGAATTGTTCATTCAAGGAACCTTCTTTCCTGTGCAAGCCTCATTTCCTCCCTTCTTTCACATCTCTACATTTCTCACAGAAAAAGACATCAGGGACATGAGATTTTGGGATTTTGGGACAAGAACAGGCGGATCCAGTGCGCTGCTTAGATCCAATCATTGGCCTGCCTGAAAAGGGCTTCTGACAATAACCTGTCACCAGGCCCCACCAGTCGCCTTCTGATTCCACCGTCATATCTTCATCCATTACCCGCCTTTCACCCTCACTGGAGCTGATTTCACCTCCATGACCATTCCCCATACTGAGGCTCTCTGATTCTCATTTTACAGACTCAGTGTAAGTGGTCCCTGGATTTGGTGTCACACTGTAAGTGGCCCCTGGATTTGGT
The DNA here is from genome assembly GCA_030390025.1 of Squalus acanthias. Lineage (NCBI taxonomy): Eukaryota > Metazoa > Chordata > Chondrichthyes > Squaliformes > Squalidae > Squalus > Squalus acanthias. The sequence continues at coordinate 156,146 of JASTWF010000279.1, forward strand.
GCCTCTGTATAACTGAAACCTGGATTTGTAGTCTTAGTATAAGTGGTCCCTGGATTTGGCGTCACACTGTAAGTGGTCACTGGATTTCGTGTGTCAATGTAAGTGGTTCCTGGATTTGGTGTCACACTGTAAGTGGCCCCTGGATTTGGTGTCTCAGTGTAAGTGATCCCTAGATTTTGTATCAACGTGTAAGTGGTCCCTGGATTTGGGGCCACAGTGTTGGCCTTGGATTTGGTGTCACGGTGTAAGAGACCCCTGGAATTGTTGTCTCAGAGTAAGTGGTCCCTGGATTTTGTGTCACATTGTAAGTGGTCCCTGGATTTGGTGTCATAGTGTAAGAGATCCCTGACTTTGGTGTCTCAATGGAAGGGGTCCCTGGATTTGGTGTCTTCCTGTAAGTGGTCCCTCGATTTGGGGTCACGGTGTAAATGGTCCCTGGATTTGCTGCGAGGCTGTGATTGAAGGTTCAGTGCACAGGGGCGGGGGGCGGGTCCTGGGGTTAGGAATCTTTCACCCGCCAACATTGACATCATTGGGTGATTGCCCACGGGGTTTAAATCTCTGGCAGGTTTGTGTTTCAACAGCACTTCCTCATTGGAACTGAGTGCAAACCCGCAGCCCAGCAATGTGTTCAGCACAGAATGATCCCACACGAATCTACTCCCCATTAACACTGTCCATATTAATTCACCAGAAACAGCCCAGTGCCCGCAAGTAACGGCAGCCCCGCATCTGACATCAGTTAAACACACAATTCAAAATATTGTAAAGAGAAAATAAACAACATTATAGTTCAACAGAGTCTATTAATGGCCAGTGAAACCCCCTCACCTTAACTCCTCTTTCACCCCTACTCTCCAACCCCCCTCACCCCAACTCCTCTTTCACCCCTACTCTCCAAACCCCTCACCCCAACTCCTCTTTCACCCCTACGCTCCAGCTCCCCTCACCCCAACTCCTCTTTCACCCCAACTCCTCTTTCATCCCTACTCTCCAACCCCCCTCACCCCAACTCCTCTTTCACCCCTACTCTCCAACCCCCCTCACCCCAACTCCTCTTTCACCCCTGCTCCCCAACCAACCTCACCCCAACTCCTCTTTCACCACTACTCTCCAACCCCCCTCTCCCCAACTCCTCTTTCACCCCTACTCTCCAACCCCCCTCACCCCAACTCCTCTTTCACCCCTACTCTCCAACTCCCCTCCCCCCAACTCCTCTTTCACCCCTACTCTCCAACCCCCCTCACCCCAACTCCTCTTTCACCCCTACCCTCCAACCCCTCTCACCCCAACTCCTCTTTCACCCCTACCCTCCAACCCCTCTCACCCCAACTCCTCTTTCACCCCTACCCTCCAACCCCCTCACCCCAACTCCTCTATCACCCCTACTCTCCAACCCCCCTCACCCCAACTCCTCTTTCACCCCTACTCTCCAAACCCTCTCACCCAACTCCTCTTCCACCCCTACTCTCCAACCACCCTCACCCCAACTTCTCTTTCACCTCTACTCTCCAATCCCCCTCACCCCAACTCCTCTTTCACCCCTACTCTCCAACCCCCCTTCACCCAAACTCCTCTTTCACCCCTACTCTCCAACCCCTCTTCACCCAAACTCCTCTTTCACCCCTACTCTCCAACCCCCTTCACCCAAACTCCTCTTTCACCCACTCCCCAACCCCCAACTCCTCTTTCACCCCTACTCTCCAACCCCTCTCACCCAACTCCTCTTTCACCCCTACCTCCACTCCCCTCACCCCAACTCCTCTTTCACCCCAACTCCTCTTTCACCCTACTCTCCAACCCCCCTCACCCCAACTCCTCTTTCACCCCTACTCTCCAACCCTCTCACCCAACTCCTCTTCCACCCCTACTCTCCAACCACCCTCACCCCTCTTTCACCTCTACTCTCCAACCCCCTCACCCCTCCTCTTTCACCCCTACTCTCCAACCCCTCTTCACCCAAACTCCTCTTTCCCCTACTCTCCAACCCCCCTTCACCCAAACTCCTCTTTCACCCCTACTCCCCAACCCCCAACTCCTCTTTCACCCCTACTCTCCAACCCCTCTCACCCCAACTCCTCTTTCCCCCTACTCTCCAACCCCCCTCACCCCAACTCCTCTTTCACCCCTACTCTCCAACCCCCTTTCATCTTCCATTGATATTTGGAACCTGTCAGAATTTGAAAGATATTTACAAATGATTTGATTGTTTCTTAGAGTTGGGATCTTTCTTCATTCTGTTGCCTTCTGATTGAAATGAAACCGACGGTTTTTACCAGTCGAGATTTGAAAGGTATTTACAACAGATTGTAGATGTTCTTCGAGTTGGGATCTTTCTCTATTCCATCCACTCGAGCAGTTGGATAACAGACTTTCTCCTGTGAATATAGAGCTGGAGTATTGGGTCGTGATGTGTTCACTTGTTCATCTTCTTGACTCTAAAAATTGAGTCTTGTGGTTTCAGACACCAGATAATCAAGCTCACAACAACAGATTGTCTTTTACTGACTTTATTAACAGCATTGGAATAATACAGACAGAGTATAGTTACCCGTCCGGAGACAGGGATAATACAGTGGATTCAGAGCTCTCTTCTCCCCAGGTCTGTTATAACAAGCTGCGGCTACACTGGCGAGAGTTATACTGAACTTGTTTACTGCATTCGTGATCTGGCCCTGCTCAAAGCTGAGATATCTGTGCATTGTTCTGACTGTCACCACAAGGCTGTGTCACTATCACACAGACACTGTTTCCATGTTTCACATCTCCATCCACAGACCATCTCTTTACACATCCCCTTCCATCCTCAATCAACAGCAGCAAAATAGATTATCTGCTCAATACCATCGTGCTGTGTGTGGGATCTTGCTGTGCGCAAATTGGCATCCGCATTTCCTACATTCCAACAGTGACTACACTTCAAAAGTATTTCATTTTCTGTAAAGTGTTTGGGACGTCCTGAGGTTGTGAAAGGCGGGATAGAAATTCAAGTCTTTTTGATTTCATAACAGCAAAAGTTACACTGGGACAAATGTTCAGTCATTCTCTATTACACGCACTCTGGAAGGTCTGGTGAGCTGGGACTTGAGAGTAAGAGAAGGTCTGAGAACTGAAATTATTTAGACTGAGAAAGGAGAAAAGGCCCAGAAATGGAGCAGTTGCTGACAGGACATCAATTAGTCTCCTCTTATCTCAGAGACATCAAATACTCGATTCACTGAGTGTTTGACATTTATCCAGAATATTAAACTCCAGCCCAGTTATAGGGGTTACTAACATCAGCAGAAACAAACCCCAACTGTCAGAATGAACATGGTTCAGTCCGGGATGTGATTAACAGCAGAATCCAACCCCTGCAGTCACAAGTGAACTCGCTGGTGTTTCAGCAGGTGGGATGACTGATTGAATCCCTTCCCACACTCAGAGCAGGTGAACGGTCTCTCCCCAGTGTGAACTCGCTGGTGTGTCAGCAGGTGGGATGACTGAGTGAATCCCTTCCCACACTCGGAGCAGGTGAACGGCCTCTCCCCAGTGTGAACTCGCTGGTGTCTCAGCAGGTCGGATGACAGCGTGAATCCCTTCCCACAGGCAGAGCAGATAAACGGCCTCTCCCCGGTGTGAGTGCGTTGGTGTGTCAGCAGATCCCTTGCGCTTTTAAAGCTCTTTTCACAATCAGAACATTTAAATGGTCTCTTATCAGTGTGAACAAGCTGGTGTTGTGTAAGGCAGGATGACCGAGCGAATTCCTTCCCACACTCGGAGCAGGTGAACGAACTCTCCCCATTGTGAACACGCTGGTGGCTCAGCAGGTGCTGTTTGCTTTTGAAGCTCTTCCCACAGTCAGAACATTTGTACAGTCTCTTATCAGTGTGAACTCGCTGATGTGTCAGCAGGCTGGATGACTGAGTGAATCCCTTCCCACACACGGGGCAGGTGAACGGTCTCTCACCCGTGTGACTGCGTCGATGAGTTTCCAGCTGGGATGGGTAACTGAATCCCTTCCCACAGTCCTCACATTTCCACGGTTTCTCCGTGGTGCGGGTGTCCTTGTGTCTCTCCAGGTTGGACGATCAGTTGAAGCCTTGTCCACACACAGAACACGTGTACGGTTTCTCCCCGCTGTGAATGGTGCGATGTTTTTTCAGGCTGTGTAACTGGTTAAAGCTCTTGCCACAGTCAGTGCACTGGAACTCTCTCACTCGGGTGTGTGTGTCTCGGTGCTTTTCCAGTCACACTGATGTTTGAAATCTTTTCCCACAGACAGAACAGGCAAACATTTCTCCTTCCACATTCAAAGGCCAATGATATTCAGGTCCTGAGTAATCGAGTGACTCCGTCAGATCTTGATGTGATGTTTGGTTTGAGTTTCCTGTCTGCAAATCCTCCCCTTCTAATACCCTGTAAAAGGAGGTTACAAAACTCATCACTGTAAGTACAGGACAGAAATTCAGAACGGACAATTCTAGTTTCTAAAGAACATTCTTTCCTCTCTTGTTCCTCCAAAGCTGTAAATCCCCGTCCCACACATTGTCCCTCCTCCCTGTGCTGAAATCCAAACACATTGCACGTCTCAAGACAGTTTGTCCTCCGCTCCCAGTTTTCGCCACCAACTCTGGCTGGGTTCAGATCTACATTCACTGGTTCCCCTCCCTCTCCTCCCCTGAAGGTGCTGACTCTGGCTGGGTTCAGTTCGACACTCACTGGTTCCCCTCCCCTGAAGGTGCTGACTCTGGCTGGGATCAGTTCTACACTCACTGGTTCCCCTCCCTCTCCTCCCCTGAAGGTGCTGACTCTGGCTGGGTTCAGTTCTCCACTCACTGGTTCCCCTCCCTCTCCTCCCCTGAAGGTGCTGACTCTGGCTGGGTTCAGTTCTACACTCACTGGTTCCCCTCCCTCTCCTCCCCTGAAGGTGCTGACTCTGGCTGGGTTCAGTTCACTCACTGGGACCCTGAAGCCTCGCCCCCGCATGGTTACTTTACAAAGATGGCCGCGCATGCGCTCTACCGCTCGCTGAAGCAACATTGCGACACACAAATCTTCAGCTTTCCTTTACAAAGATGGCCACCGTTAACCTGGGCCTATTAACGGGAAAAAGCCTCGGAGCTGCAAAAGCGGAACCTGTAGGTTCTCATTCGGGGCTTGCGGCCTACACCAGGTGTTTAGGAAGCTCACCCGCCGGGTGCGTTACCTCTCTGCGCCCCCTGATTCGTAATCGGCGTAAAATCGCATCTCCAACCTTTCTGCGCTTGTTGCATTCGCCAGGCTCTGATCACAGTGACACTGCGCATGCTCGAAATACAGGCGGATACTGCGCCTGCGTACTGGGCTCCTCCAGTGTGAAATAGGGCACATTCACCCCCGCGGGGCATGCTGGGGAACAGCCCCGCCTTTGAAAGCCCCAATTAGTGAATGGAGAATGAGTTTCTGTGATCCCATTGAGAGAAAATTCATCAATAATTCACACATAAACCCAAGTGCACGGGCACTCTGCTATGGTTCAGTCCTGGATGTGATTAATAACAGAATCCAAACCCCTGCAGTCACATGTGAACTCACTGGAGTCTCAGCAGGTGGGGTGAATTTCTTCCCACACACAGGATATTGAAACAGCCTCTCTCCAGTATCAATGCGCTGATCGTGCATCAGCTGCTTTGAACTTTGAAAGCTTTTGTCACAGTCAGAGTATTTAAAGCAACTGTTCTCAATGTGGACACTCTGGAGTGTCAACAGGTGGGACAACGGAGTGAATCCCTTCCCACACGTGAAGTATCTAAACGGTCTCTCTCCGGTGTGACTGTGCTGGTGTGTCAGTAAATGGGATGATCGATTGAATCCCTTTCCACATACAGACCACTGAACGGATTCTCCCCTTTATGAACATGTTCCCAGAGATGTCGGGGAACATAGGGTTTAATGAGAGGGAGGAATTGAATGAAATCACTATTTGTAGGGAAATGGTGTTAGGGAAATTGACGGGATTGAAGGCCGATAAATCCCCAGGGCCTGATAATCTACATCCTAGGGTACTAAAGGAAGTGGCCCTAGAAATAGTAGATGCATTGCTGGTCATCTTCCAAAATTCTATCGACTCTGGAACAGTTCCCATGGATTGGAGGGTAGCTAATGTAACCCCACTATTTAAAAAAGGTGGTAGAGAAAAAACGGGGAATTATAGACCGGTAAGCCTGACATCGGTAGTGGGCAAAATGCTAGAGTCCATTATAAAAGATGTAATAGCAGAGCACTTGGAAAACAGTGACAGGATCGGACAAAGTCAACATGGATTTACAAAAGGGAAATCATGCCTGACTAATCTACTGGAATTTTTTGAGGATGTAACTGGTAGAATAGATAAGGGAGAAACAGTGGATGTGGTGTATTTGGACTTTCAGTAGGCTTTCGATAAGGTCCCGCATAAGAGATTAGCGTGCAAAGTTAAAGCACATGGGATTGTGGGTGAGGTACTGATTTGGATAGAGAACTGGTTGGCAGACAGGAAGCAAAGAGTTGGAATAAACGGGTCTTTTTCCGAGTGGCAGGCAGTGACTAGTGGGGTACCACAGGGATCGGTGCTAGGACCCCAGCTATTCACAATATATATTAATGATCTAGACGAGGGAACTAGATGTAATATCTCCAAGTTTGCAGACGACACAAAACTGGGTGGGCGTGTGTGCTGTGAGGAGGATGCAGAGAAACTCCAGTATGATTTGGACAGGTTGGGTGATTGGGCAGATGCATGGCAGATGCAGTATAATGTGGATAAATGCGAGGTTATCCACTTTGGTGGCAAAAACAAGAAGACAGATTATTATCTGAACGGCAATAGATTGGGAAAAGGGGAAGTGCAACGAGATCTGGGAGTCCTTGTGCACCAGTCACTGAAGGTAAGCATGCAGGTGCAGCAGGCGGTTAAGAAGGCAAATGGTATGTTGGCCTTCATAGCGAGAGGATTCGAGTACAGGAGCAAGGATGTCTTGCTGCAGTTGTACAAGGCCTTGGTGAGACGACACCTTGAGTATTGTGTGCAGTTTTGGTCGCCTTATCTGAGGAAGGATGTTCTTGCCATGGAGGGAGTGCAGCGAAGATTTACCAGACTGATACCTGGGATGGCAGGAATGACGTATGAAGAGAGATTGGGTCGATTAGGCTTATATTCGCTAGAGTTTCGAAGAATGAGAGGGGATCTCATTGAAACTTATAACATTCTAACAGGACTAGACAGACTAGATGCAGGAAGGATGTTCCCGATGGCGGGGGAGTCCAGTACCAGGGGTCACAGTCTAAGGATAAGGGGTAAGCCATTTAGGACTGAGATGAGGAGGAATTTCTTCACCCAGAGAGTGGTGAACCTGTGGAATTCTCTACCACAGAAGGCAGTTGAGGCCAATTCATTAAATATATTCAAGAAGGAGATAGATATATTTCTTAAGGCTAAAGGGATCAAGGGATATGGGGAGAAAGCAGGGACAGGGTACTGAATTTGGATGATCAGCCACGATCTCATTAAATGGCGGAGCAGGCTCGAGGGGCCGAATGGCCTGCTCCTTTTCTTCTATGCTTCTATGCTTCGTGTGCTAACAGATGAGATAAGCGAGTGAATCTCTTTCCACACTTAGCTGGTGAACGGCCTCTCCCTGGTGTGACTGTATCCATGAGTTTCCACCACAGACGGGCAACTGCATTCATTCCCACAGTCCCCACATTTACACTGTTGATTCAGGTGGGCGCATGAGTCTCACAGGCTGGATGATTGGTTGAAGGTGGGTTCGTGCCACACAAGTGCCAGGCAATGACTATCCCTAACCACCGCCCCTTGACATTTAACGGCATTACCATCACCGAATCCCCCACCATCAACATCCTGGGGGTCACCATTGACCAGAAACTTAACTGGACCAGCCACATAAATACTGTGGCAACAAGAGCAGATCAGAGGCTAGGTATTCTGCGGTGAGTGTCTCACCTGACTCCCCAAAGCCTTTCCACCATCTACAAGGCACAAGTAAGGAGTGTGATGGAATACTCTCCACTTGCCTGGATGAGTGCAGCTCCAACACTCAAGAAGCTCGACACCATCCAGGACAAAGCAGCCCGCTACATTGGCACCCCATCCAACACCTTAAACATTCACTCCCTCCACCACCGGCGTACCGTGGCTGCAGTGTGTACCATCCACAAGATGCACTGCAGCAACTCACCAAGGCTTCTTTGCAGCACCTCCCAAACCCACGACCTCTTCCAACTAGAAGGACAAGGGCAGCAGGCGCATGGGAACACCACCACCTCCAAGTTCCCCTCCAAGTCACACACCATCCCGACTGAGAAGATTATCGGCGATCCTTCATCGCCGCTGGGTCAAAATCCTGGAACTCCCTCCCTCACAGCACTGTGGGAGCACCTTCACCACACGGACTGCAGCGGTTCAAGAAGGCGGCTCATCACCACCTTCTCAACGGCAATTAGGGATGGGCAATAAATGTTGGCCTTGCCAGCGATGCCCACATCCCATAAACAAATTTAAAAAAATACACAGAACACATGTCCTGTTTCACCTCACTGTGAATGGTGTTTTTTCCTTCTATAGCCAAAGGCCGATGATATTCAGGTCCTGATGAAACTGGTCAATCTGTCAGATCTTGAGGCGATATTTTGTTTGAGTTTCCATCAGCAGATCCTCCCCTATTGACACTCTGAAATGGTGTTTATAAATGTTGTTACTTTAAGTGCAGGATAGAAAGTCAGAACAGACAATTCTAGTTCCTATAGAACGTTCTGTCCTCTCCTGCCCCTCCTAAGCTGTAAATTCCCCATTCTACAAACTCTGCCTCCATCCTTACTGTCTAAAATCAACATTCATTGCACTGGCTGGGATTTTGTTTCTCCCCTTCTCTCCAGAAGGCGCTGAATCTGGCTGGGTGCAATTCCACAGACATTAGTTAACCTCTAGTGCCTCACCGCCAGCCGACTCAGTGAGTGTCAGCAGGATTTCCACTGTGGTAGGCATCACAGCCGAGTCCAATCCTGCCCTCAATTGACATCCATACACTTCCCAGTTGATGTGACTGGATCTCCATCAAGAGCAGGGGCAGTGGCTGATTTTTACTCTTATTTAGCCCAGTGGTGCTGAGGCCAATTATGGCCCCTGAACTGTTGCTGTGGCTGAGATCAACTAACAGCCCAGATCAAGGACTGCACTTTGGACCTTCCCAGTCAGTCGTGCAAAGTGTTTTAAAGTGGTGGAGCGGGGTGAATGTGGAGGTGGGAAGGGTTAGAAGAGAAAATTTTGAAAGAAATGTTACTCCACCTTTAAAGGAAACCTTCGTCACACTGCAAAATTCTGAAGTCTTTCCAAATTAAATAAGCAATGGATCATCAAAAATAGTGAGTCATTTTAGAAAGGCTCAAGTCACAGAAACAGACAGGTTTGACACTCTGACACCAAATGCGGGGACCACTTACACTGAGACACCAAATCCAGGGACCACTTACACTGTGACACCAAATCCAGGGCCCACTTACACTGAGACACCAAATCCAGGGACCACTTACACTGAGACACCAAATCCAGGGACTACTTACATTGAGACACCAAATCCAGGGACCACTTACATTGAGACACCAAATCCAGGGACCACTTACAGTGAGACACCAAATCCAGGGACTACTTACACTGTGACACCAAATGAAAAAGGATGCGCCCAGTTACACTGGTGTTGTCAATAGTTGTTTCTATCCCTAACTCGAACCCGTTAATAGGAGATCTGTTAGCTGAGACCTCCGACACTCCAAGACAAAGAAGACTGTCCCTTTAAATATAAATATGCAGAGAAAGGTGAGTCACTGTCCCTTTAAATATCTGCCCCATTCCCTCAGTCAGTGGGAGGAGGAACCGTGCGTGTCCTCTTTATATCCTGAACCAGCGGGCCCCGCCAGATGTGCTGCCACATGTAGGAACCCCCTCTGTGTGGGGATCACTTACACTGTGGCTCCAAATCCAAGCGCCACTTACAATGAGACACGAAATCCAGGGACCACTAACACTGAGACACCAAATCCAGGGACCACTTACACTGTTACACCAATTCCAGGGAGCACTTACATGTGACACTAGATCCAGGGACCACTTAGTGTGTGACATCAAATCTAAAGACCACTTACACGGTTACACCAAATCTTAGGACCACTTACACTGTGACACCAAATCCAGGGACCACTTACAACGAGACACCAAATCCAGGGCTGACTTACAGTGTGACACGAAATCCAGGGACCACTTACATCGAGACACTAAATCCAGTGACCACTTACAACTGGACACCAAATCCAGGGACCCCTTACACTGTTGCACCAATTCCAGGGAGCACTTACATTGTGACACCATATCCAAGGACAACTTACACTATGACACCAAATACGGGGACCACTTACATTGTGACACCAAATCCAGGGAGTATTTGCACTGTGACACCAATTCCAGGGCCCACTTACAATGCGACACCAAATCTGGGGACCACTTACTCTGAGACACCAAATCGAGAGACCACTTACATTGTGACACCAAATCCGGGGAACACTTACAGTGTGACACCAAATCCAGGGACCACTTACACTGCGATACCGAATCCAGGGATCATTTACACTGAGTCTATAAATGGGAATCAGAGAGCCTCTGTATGGGGAATGGTCATGGTGGTGAAACCAGCTCCAGTGAGGGCAGGTAATGGATGAAGATATGATGTTGGAATCAGATGGCGACTGGTGGGGCCTGGTGACAGGTTATTGTCAGAAGCCCTTTTCAGGCAGGCCAAAGATTGGATGTAAGCAGCACAACACCTGGATCCGCCTGTTCTTGTCCCAAAGTCTAATGACCCTGATGTCTTTTTCTGTGTCAAATGTAGAGATGTGAAAGAAGAGAGGAAATCAGGCTCGGGCCAGAAAGAAGGTTCCTTGAATGAACAATTCATGAGGCTGTTTTCTGACTCATCTGCTTGAGGTTAAAACACCATGAAATGAAAGAGAACATGTCGAGTGACACTGGCGTTGTCAATAGTAGTTTCTTACCTAATCACTATCTCATAAGCCTAACATCCTAACCCGAACCCCAGCCCCTAAACCCTAATGAAGGATTATTGACAGGGTTCAATGGAGGAGCTAAAGACCTGATAAAGGAAGTATTAGAAAAAATTATCTCAATTAAGAAATAGTGCAAGTTATGTTAATAACAAGAGATTGAATCAAAGAGACCATCAAAATCAGCAATGACAATTACAAAGATCAGAACATTTCAAAGGCGATCACATGCAATATGTGTGGAGGAGTTTTTACTAAATCGGATCCAAAAAGGGTTAAATGATACAGAAAATAACGGATTGCAAATCTTATACAAGATCGTTCTATAAAGGGTGGTTCAAAGGAATTTCAGATGAGTGTACTCTTTTTAAGCAACCCATAAACAAATAAACTGTAACTTAACAAAAATACATGAAATTAAACTTAATAAATTAAATTAAAATTTGGTTGTCGGGGGTGATGATGCACTTTAGTCCCTGCGGTGCCCACCGGTCGCGGACACCGCATGCTCCATCTCCAGGGCCACCCGGGCGCAAACGTGGCCGAACGACCCCCTCGATCGCCTGCTGGCTGGACCAGTTGATGGCCTTTTTGGCCAGGCCCAGGAGCAGTCCTATGAGGAGGTCCTCTGATCTGCCCACTCCCCTCCGCACCGGGAGAGTCAGATGAGTGTACTCTTTTATTGGGGTGATTAAACAAAATTGACTGTAAATTAATAAAACTTTAAAGGAACCTGAACAAATTAAATTAAAATTTGGTTGGCCGGGGTGATGATGCACTCCAGTCCCCGCAGCGCCCACCGGTCGCGGAAGGCCTCAAGGGTGCCGGCCGACACCGCGTGCTCCATCTCCAGGGCCACCCGGGCGCGAACATGGCCGCGGAAGAGAGGCAGGCAATTGGGCCGAACGCGCCCCTCGAGCGCTCGCTGCCTGGACCAGTTGATGGCTTTTTTGGCCAGGCCCAGGAGCAGTCCTACAAAGAGGTCCTCCGATCTGCCTGCTCCCCTCCGCACCGGGAGAGTCAGATGAGTGTACAGTGAGACACTGCAGTTCAGTCTCTGACACCCACAAGCCATGTACTCAAACGGAACAAGCTTGGGATTTGATGTGTTGGAGGATGAACTAGGTGAGAAGTGATATAAGTTAGAGTAAGAAAGGGCCCAAAAATAGAACAGTCTGTAACAACTATTCGACCGACTGTCAGTTTGAAACACAGCTGATGTATTCAATATTTATACAGAATATTAATCTCCAGCCCAGGTATAGGGGTTATTAAGATCAGCAGAAACACACTCTAACTGCCAGCTTGAACATTGTTCAGTGCTCAATCAATCCTTCTAAATTCTATTCTTTTCACGAATGTGGTCTTTCAATGGCGGGGCTTTTACCCAGCATTCCGCGCGGGGGAGACAGTGCCGCATCCGGACTACAGGAGCCCAGTGCGCATGCACGGGACCGCCTGGGTTTGGAGCATGCGCGGTGCGCGTATTTGGCCAGATGGATATTGTGGACCAGCTCCGGTTAATCGATGAGATGCGGCCCGACGGAGCGGAGTAATGGACCGGAAAGTGGGCGGGGAGGCTTCATAAACAACTGGTGCAGGCCGCAAGCCCCGAATAATAACCTGAAGGTCCCGCGTTTGCAGCTTCGGGGCTTCTCCCGGTCAATGGCCCAGGATAACGGCCGCCATCTTGATTCAGTGAGTAGCAAAGCGCATGCGCGATCATCTTGGTCAGGAACAAAGAGTGGGCGGGGCTTCAGTGTCTGTTCCCAACCGGGTCCTAGTGCCCGGGATCCTAAATCATTGACTCAGTTATTTGATTCAGACTCTCCACACTTCGGATTTCTCACCAGCTCTCCTGAAGGTGCTGATAAAAGCAGAGCATACGGTTAACATCCCACACAATTGTAACAGAAGAGCCTCAGAGCTGGGCTCCCCATGTACAGTCCCATGGTTAGAATCCCCATGTATAGTCCAAGGGTTAGAATCCCTCAGCAACACCGAGTGCGGGTCTCAGGCCCCGAGTCAGAGCCGGCGGACGTGCGGCCAGGGCCCCGGCACCATTAACCCCAGGGTGCAGCACCTCCCCCATTAGCACCTCCCCCATTTATACAGCAGAGGGAGCAATTCAGAGCCGGTTAGCATCAGGGTGGGCAGTGGATGTGGAACTCGGTCCCTGGCCTCCTGTGCAGGGCTTTCTTGTTGCATCAGTTTGTGCTGGAGTGGAGAGGGGGGAGAAGCTGCTGGGTTTAACCCCCAGTACTTCTGAGCCCAGTGGGACCCAACAATTTCCAGTGTGGGACTGTGAAGGGAGGTGGATTCTAGGGGAGATTAAGTTGCTAAACAGACCCTGTCCGTACAGTGTAAAAGATTATCGTTTTAGGAACAAGTATTTCTGTAGAGGCTTTCAATCCATTTTATATATACAGATTTTTTTAATTCATTCGATGTGGGTGTCACTAACAAGGCCAGCATATATTGCCAGTCCCCAGTTGCCCGTTGAGAAGGTGATGCTGGGCCTTCTTCTTGAACCTCTGCAGTCTGTGTGGTGAAGGTACTCTCAGAATGCTGTTAGCTAAGGAGTTCCAGGATTTTCACCCAGCGACGATGTAGGAACGGTGATATATGCCCAAGTCAGGATACTGTGTGACTTGGAGGGGAACTGGGAGGTGATGGTGTTCCCATGCACCTGCTGCCCTTGTCCTTCTAGGTGGTGGAGGTCGCGTGTTTGGGAGGTGCTGTCAAAGTTCTAGTCGAGTTACAGATGTATAAAGTCGCTCTCCTTCACCCCTCCCCCTCCCACCTCGCTCTCTCTCCTCCCATAGAGGCCAGAGTCTTGTGTCGGCCCAGACCGGGTGGCGGGTTCCCTTCCCTGAAGGACATTAGTGAACCAGTTGGGTTTTTACGACAATCCGGTAGCTTTCATGGTCACTTTTTTCTAGTGCCGGCCCCACAAATTCCCAGATTCATTCAGCTCAATTTCACAACCTGCCTTTGTGTTTTTGTGGGTTTTCTCTCACCCTCCCTTTTTCCTGTTTTAAATTCATTTTACAGGGTGTTAGAAGGGGAGGATTTGCAGACTGGAAGCACAAACCAAACATCACTTCAAGATCTGACAGAGTCACTCAATTCATCAGGACCTTTGAGCATGGAAGCAGAAAGCACCGTTCAGAGCGGGGAGAAACCGTGCATGTGTTCTGTGTGTGCACGAGGCTTCAGCCGATCCTCTGGCCTGTTGAGACACAAGCGCAGTCACACCAGGGAGAAACCGTGTAAATCTGGGGACTGTGGGAAGCGATTCAACTACCCGTGTGAGCTGGAAACTCATCGACGAGTTCACACCGGGGAGAGGCCGTTCACCTGCTCTGAGTGTGGGAAGGGATTTATTCGGTCAGCCAACCTGCTGAGACACCAGCGAGTTCACACTGGGGAGAGGCCGTTCACCTGCTCCGAGTGTGGGAAGGGATTCACTGATTCATCCTACCTGCTGCAGCACCAGCGAGTTCAGACTGGGGAGAGGCCGTTCACCTGCTCCGTGTGTGGGAAGGGATTCACTCAGTCATCCAACCTGTTGACACACCAGCGAGTTCACAAGTGACTTCAGGGATTGGATTCTGATATTATTGCTGCTGTTAATCACATCCTGAACTGAACCATGTTCATTCTGACAGTTGAGGTTTGTTTCTGCTGATGTTAATAACCCCTGTAACTGGGCTGGAGTTTAATATTCTGGATATATGTCAAATAAATCAGTTTGCTTTAAACACATTGATGGATTCAAGTGTTCATCCCACCTTCTGACACACCAGCGAGTTCACACCGGGGAGAGGCCGTTCATCTGCTCCGAGTGTGGGAAGAGATTCAGGCGTTTATCCACCCTGCTGACACACCAGCGAGTTCACACCGGAGAGAGGCCGTTCACCTGCTCTGAGTGTGGGAAGGGATTCACTCAGTCATCCCACCTGCTGCAGCACCAGCGAGTTCACACTGACGGCAAACCTTTTAAATGCCCGGACTGCGGGAAGTGCTTTAAATGTTCCGGGGAACTGACACACCATCAACGTGTTCACACTGACGAGAAACCGTTCAGGTGCTCTCACTGCGGGGCTGGGTTCAGGCAATCGTCTGACCTCACTGTACACCGGCGCACTCACACTGGGGAGAGACTGTTCACCTGCTCTGAGTGTGGGAAGGGATTCCCACCTACTGATACACCAACGAGTTCACACTGCTAAGAGACCTTATAAATGTTCTGACTGTGAAAAGAGATTTAAAAGCAAAAAGGATCTGCTGGAACACCAGCGAGTTCACACTGGGGAGAGGCCGTTCACCTGCTCCGTGTGTGGGAAGGGATTCACTCGGTCATCCAGCCTGCTGACACACCAACGAGCTCACAAGTGACTGCAGAGGTTGGATTCTGATGTTTTTGCTATTGTTAATCACATCCAGGACTGAATCATGTTCATTCTGACAGCTGGGGTTTGTTTCTGCTGATGTTAATAACCCCTGTAACTGGGCTGGAGTTTAATATTCTGGATATATGTCAAATAAATCAGCTTTGCTTTAAACACATTGTTGTGGATTTTTGTCGTTCCCACCTGAGTGTTTAGCATCACCTGGCTGGAGCTCAGAAAGGACAATCTGGGGGGAGGATTGTACGGCAGGAACAGAACTACAGCCTGGATACAGTCCTTCAGGGCCACACTGAGAGGGGCAAACGGCACTTTGGTCTTTCTCGTCTCTCTTCACTGACAGCAATTTCCCCGAAAGGTTAATCTCGAGGCCTGTAAAGAATGTGTCCCAGCCGCTCTCTTCCATGGGTCAGAGCTCCTAGGCATGGAACAGAAGGCTCCTTTACAACTGTGTTTAGAGTCAGGAAGAACAACGGTGAATGCTGGAAACGTGCTGTCAAATCAGAGATTGGTGTCAAACTGCGATCTGTTCCTGACTGAAAGTGAAACGGCAGGGTTAAGTTTCCAGTCTAAAAATGACTGGTAATTATTCTATGAAGGTTTAACGTGTTGGTAGAATCATAGAATGGTTACAGCACAGAAGGTGACCATTCGGCCCGTTGAGCCCGTGCCGGCTCTCTGCAAGAACACTTCTGCTAGTCCCACTCCCCCACCCTTCCCTCGTAGCCCTGCAAATTATTGTCCTTCAGGTACTTATCCAATTCCCTTTTGAAAGCCACGATTGAATCTGCCTCCACCACCCTTTCAGGCAGTGCATTCCCGATCCTAACCACTCACTGCGTAAAAAGTTTTTCCCCATGTCACCTTTGATTCTTCTGCCAATCACCTTAAATCTGTGTCCTCTGGTTCTCGACCCTTCCGCCAATGGGAACAGTTTCTCTCTACTCTGTCTAGACCCCTCATGATTTTGAACACCTCTATCAAATCTACTCTCAACCTTCTCTGCTCCAAGGAGAACAACCCCAGCTTCTCCAGTCTATCCACATAACTGAAGTCCCTCATCCCTGGAACCATTCTTGTAAATCTTTTCCGCACCCTCTCTCAACCTTCACATCCTTCCTAAAGTGCGGTGCCCAGAATTGGACACAATATTGCAGTTGTGGCCGAACCAGTGTTTTATAAAGGTTCATCATAACTTCCTTGCTTTTGTACTCTATGCCTTTACTTATAAAGCCCAGGTTCCTGTAAGCTTTTTTAACCGCTTTCTCAACCTGCCCTGCCACCTTCAACGATTTGTGCACATATACCCCCAGGTCTCTCTGCTCATGCACCCGCTTTAGGATTCCACCCTTTAGTTTATATTGCCTCTCCTCGTTCTTCCTACCAAAATGTATCACTTCGCATTTTTCTGTGTTAAATTTCATCTGCCACGTGTCTGTCCATTCCACCAGCCTGTCTGTCTTGCTGAAGTCTGTCACTATCCTCCTCACTGTTCACTATACTTCCAAGTTTTGTTTCATCTGCAAATTTTGAAATTGTGCCCTGTACACCCACGTCCAAGTCATTAATATATATCAAGAAAAGCAGTGGTCCTAGACTGACCCCTGGAGAACACCACTGTATACCTTCCTCCAGTCCGAAAAACAACCGTTCACCACTACTCTCTGTTTCCTGTCACTTAGCCAATTTCATATCTATGCTGCCACTGTTCCTTTTATTCCATGGGCTTCAACTTTGCTGGCAAGCCTATTATGTGGCACTTTATCAAATGCCTTTTGGAAGTCCATGTACACTACATCAACCACATTACCCTCATCAACTCTTTCTGTTACCTCATCAAACAACTCAGTCAAGTTAGTTAAACACGATTTGCCTTTGACAAATCCATGCTGGCTTTCCTTAATTAATCCACACTTGTCCAAGTGACTGTTAATTTTGTTCCAAATTATCGTTTCTAAAAGATTCCCCACCATCGAGGTTAAACTGACTGGCCTGTATTTGCTGGGTTTATCCTTACCCCCTTTTTTGAACAAGGGTGTAACATTTGCAATTCTCCAGTCCTCTGGCACCACCCCCATATCCAAGGTAAAGACAGATACAAAGGACTCATTTAGTACCTCAGCCATGTCATCTGCCTCCATGCATAGGTCTCCTTTTGGTCCCTAATCAGCCCCACCCCTCCTCTTTCTACCCATTTATTATTTATACGCTATAGAAGACTTTAGGATTGCCTTTTATGTTAGCTGCCAGTCCATTCTCATATTCTCTCTGCCCCTCTTATTTCCTTTATCACTTCCCCTCTGAACGTTCTATATTCAGCCTGGTTCTCACTTGTATTCTCAACCTGACATCTGTCATACTCCCCCTTTTCTGCTTCATCTTACTCCCTATCTTTTTCCTCATCCAAGGAGCTCTGGCTTTGGTTGTCCTACCTTTTCCCCCCGTGTGAATGTACCTTGACTGTACCCGAACCATCTCCTCTTTGAAGGCAGCCCTCTGTCCCTGCACACTCTTTAAAACTGTGCCATTAAGTTGATATTGCCTCTCCCTGTTCCTTCTGCCAAAATGCATCACCTCACACTTCTCTCTATTCCATCTGCCACTTGTCTGCCCATTCTGCTAGCCTTTCTATGTCCTGTTGCAGTCGATTGATATCATCCTCACTGTTTGCCACACCCCCGAGTTTGGTGTCATCGGCAAATTTAGAAATTCTACTTTGTATTCCAATATCCAGGTCAGTTATACATATCAAAAGAAGCAGTGGCCCCAGCACTGACCCTTGGGTAACACCACTGTCCACCATCCTCCAGTCTGAAAAACAGCCAATTACCACAACTCGCTGTTTTCTGTCCTTAAGCCAATTCCTTATCCAAGCTGCCACTGACCCACCTATTCCATGAGCCTCCATTTTGTTAACCAGCCTTCTATGTGGTACTTTGTCAAACGCCTTCCTAAAATCCATGTAGACAACATCCATTGCATTCCCTTTATCAATCCTCCCTGTTACTTTATCAAAAAGTTCAATTAGATTAGTCAAACACGATCTGCCTTTTACTAATCCGTGTTGGCTCTCCTTAATTAGCTTAAACCTCTCCAAGTGCCCGTTATATCCAGGAATATTTAGGACCCAATCCTGCCCTTTTTTGAGCCAGATCTTCGTTATCGCCACGACATCATATTTCCATGTGGCTATCTGCGCCTGCAGCTCACCAACCTTATTTACCACGCTTCGTGCATTTACACACATGCACTGTAAACCTATCTTAGACCTTCTTGTATTCTCTCTTAGTCTGATCCCATCTATTACCTTACTCTGTCTTACTATAATGCTATCTGTCTCTCCCAATCCTTTCTTTCTCCTTTCTAATGCTACATCCTGGTGCCCATCCCCCTGCCAAATTAATTTAAACTCCCCCCAACAGCACTAACTTCTCGACTCTCCAGCCAGGGGGAAAAAACCTCTCAATCCCTCCTCAGAATCTTATGTTTCAATGAGATGGTCCGTAGCCTTGTATGCTATGGCGTTTCAAGTGCTCATCTAAACGCTTCTTGAATGTTGTGAGGGTTCCTGCCTCTACCACCCTTTCAGGCAGTGAGTTCCAGATTCCAACCACCCTCTGGGTGAAATAGTTTTTCCTCAAATCCCCTCTAAACCTCCTGCCCCTTACCTTGAAACTATGCCTCTGGTTATTGACCCCTCTACTAAGGGGAAAAGTTCCTTTTTATCTATCCTATCTATGCCCCTCATAATTTTGTACACCTCAATCAGATCCCCCCTCAGCCTCCTCTGCTCTAAGGAAAACCACCCCAACCTGTCCAGTCTCTCTTCAAGGAAAGGGTTAATCATAGTAGCAACCATGTTTTGCCAAACCGAATTGAGATGATCAGCTGAAGAAACTAATATAACAATGCATTGTCTTTACATTGTCGTTATGTTGACTTTTAGCCTGTGTGTTAAATCGGTCAGTATGATTCTTTACAGACCCTCCCTAACCCATCTCCATTTCTCCTCATTTACAGACACTCCCTGACCAGTCTGCTTTTCTCCTCCATTTACAGACGCTCCCTCACCAGTCTCCATTTCGCCTCCATTTACAGACGCTCCCTGACCAGTCTCCATTTCTCCTCCATTTACAGACGCTCCCTGACTCGCTGGGGATTTCCCAGCACTTCCTGGTTGTCCCGGAGTTTGTGTCTTAAACTGGCGGGTAGTTGTGGGGAGGCGGATAATGTTGAGTGTTTTCTCCGGGCCGGGCCTGGGGCGTGTGAGCAGCCCGCGTCCCCCCGGGGTTTATTAACCCGCTCCCTGAGCTCTCTCACCTGATGTGTCAGCGGCTGCTGCCAAGATCCGCGCATGCTCAGCTCACACTGCCCGGGTGAATGACGGGAACTCCGGACCAATAGGAAGAGTGGGGCGGGTCTGGAGGACTGAGCGGTCGGCTGGTCCTCCAAGCAATCGGAGTGTGTGAGGGGCGGGGCTTACGGCTCCCAGTGGGCGGGGTTGAGCCCGGAGCTCCCTCATTGGCTGAAACTCTGCATCATTTTCAAACTTGATTTCTCTCAAGCTCCAGGGACCATGCTAGTATATTACCCCCAATCCCACGAGCCCTAATTTTGTTTATTAACCTCTTATGTGGCATCTTATCGATTGTTTCTGAAAATCCAAATACACCACATCCACTGGTTCCCCCTTATCTATCCTGCTAGTTACAAACAGTCAGGGGGAGATAGAGGAAAAGATATGTAGGCAAATCTCAGAGAAGTGTAGAAATAATAGGGGAATAATAGTAGGGGATTTCAACTTCCCCAATATTAACTGGGGTAGTCAGAGTGTGAAAGGCTGAGAGGGTGCGGAATTCTTAAAGTGCATCCAGGAGAGCTTTTTGAGCCAGCATGTAGAAAGTCCTACAAGAGAGGGGGTGGTACTGGACCTAATTCTAGGGAATGTAGCTGGGCAAGTGGTAAAAGTGTCAGTGGGAGAGCATTTTGGTGACAGTGACCATAATTCATTGAGATTTAAGGTAGTCATGGAAAAGGACAAAGATGGACTGGAAATAAAGGTTCTAAATTGGGGGAAGGCCAATTTTAATATGATAAGGCAGGATCTGGCCAAAGTGGACTGGGATCAGCTACTTGTAGGAAAATTCACATCAGAGAAGTGGGTGTCATTCAGTAAGGAAATAGAAAGAGTACAGCACCAACATGTTCCCATAAAGGTCAAGGGTGGGACCAACAAGTCCAGGGAACCCTGGATGTCAAGGGATATACAAGAGTGGATTAGGAAAAAAAGGGAGGCTTTTGGCAGATACACAGGACTAAAAACAGTGGAAGCCCTAGAGGAGTATAGGAAGTGCAGAGGGGTACTTAAAAAAGAAATTAGGAGAGCGAAGAGGGGCTATGAAAAAACACTGGCGGGCAAAATAAAGGAAAATTCCAAGGTGTTTTATAAGTATATTAAGGGCAAGAGGATAACCAGGGAAAGAGTAGGGCCCATTAGGTACCAAAGTGGCAATCTGTGTGTAGAGCCGGAAGATGTGGGTGAGGTTTTAAATGAATATTTTGCATCTGTGTTCACTATGGAGAAGGACGATGTAGGCATAGAAATCAGGCAGGGGGATTGTGATATACGTGAACAAATTAACATTGCGAGGGGGGAGGTACTAGCGGTTTTAGCGGGCTTAAAAGTGGATAAATCCCCAGGCCCAGACGAGATGTATCCCAGGCTGCTGTGTGAGGCAAGGGAGGAGATTGCAGGGGCTCTGACACAAATTTTCAGAACCTCTCTGGCCACAGGGGAGGTGCCAGAGAACTGGAGGACAGATAACATAGTACCATTATTCAAGAAGGGTAGTAGGGATAAACCAGGGAATTACAGGCCAGTGAGCCTAACATCAGTGGTAGGGAAATTATTGGAAAAAATTCTGAGGGACGGAATTAGTCTCCACTTGGAGAGGCAAGGATTAATCAAGGATAGTCAGCATGGCTTTGTCAGGGGGAGATCATGTCTAACCAATTTGATTGATTTTTTTGAGGGGGTGACTAGGTGTGTGGATGAGGGTAGTGCAGTTGATGTAGTCTACATGGACTTCAGTAAGGCTTTTGACAAAGTCCCGCATGGGAGACTGATCAAGAAGGTAAGAGCCCATGGGATCCAGGGCAATTTGGCACATTGGATCCAAAATTGGCTTCGTGGCAGGAGGCAGAGGGTGATGGTCAAAGGTTGTTTTTGTGACTGGAAGCCTGTGTCCAGTGGTGTACCGCAGAGATCGATGCTGGGTCCCTTGCTGTTTGTAGTGTACATTAATGATTTAGATATGAATGTAGGAGCTATGATCAGTCAGTTCGCAGATGACATGAAAATTGGTGGAGTGGTAAATAGCGAGGAGGGAAGCCTCAGGCTACAGGACAATATGGATGGGTTGGTCAGATGGGCAGAACAGTGGCAAATGGAATTTAACTCTGAACACTGTGAGGTGATGCATTTTGGGAGGACTAATAAGGCAAGGGAATACACAATGAATGGTAGGACCCTAGGAAGGACAGAGGATCAGAGGGACCTTGGTGTGCATGTACATAGATCCCTGAAGGCAGCAGGACAGGTAGATAAGGTGGTTAAGAAGGCATATGGGATACTTGCCTTCATTAGCCGAGGCATAGAATATAAGAGCAGGGAGCTTATGATGGAGCTGTACAAAACGTTAGTTAGGCCACAGCTGGAATACTGTGTGCAGTTCTGGTTGCCACACTATGAGAGTGATGTGATTGTATTGGAGAGGGTGCAGAGGAGATTCACCAGGATGTTATCTGGGCTGGAGCGCTTCAGCTATGAAGGGAGACTGGACAGGCTGGGGTTGTTTTCCTTAGAGCAGAGAAGGCTGAGGGAGGACCTGATTGAGCTGCACAAAATTATGAGGGGCACAGATAGGATAGATAGAAAGGAACTTTTCCCCTAAGTAGAGGGGTCAATAATCAGGGGGCATAGTTTCAAGGTAAGGGGCAGGAGGTTTAGAGGGGATTTGAGGAAAACCTTTTTCACCCAGAGGGTGGTTGGAATCTGGAACTCACTGCCTGAAAGGGTGGTCGAGGCAGGAACCCTCACAACATTCAAGAAGCATTTAGATGAGCACTTGAAACGCCATAGCATACAAGGCTATGGACCAAGTGCTGGAAACTGGGATTAGAATAGACAGGGCTTGATGGGCGGCGCGGACACGATGGGCCGAAGGGCCTCTTTCTGTGCTGTCTAACTCTGTGACTCTATGACGTGTCCCGCGGGAACAATGTGCCCTGTTCACACTGGAGGAGCCCAGCGCGCAGGCGCAGTGCCCGCCCGTATCTGGAGCATGCGCAGTGTCACTGTGATCCGGGCCCTCCGAGTGCGACCAGCAGAATTAGGCGGGAGAAGCGGCTTTTGCGCCGATTACGAATCAGGGGGCGCAGGGAGGTAATGCACCCGGCGGGTGAGCTTCATAAACACCTGGTGTAGGCCGCAAGCCCCGAATGAGAACCTACGGGTTCCGCGTTTGCAGCTCCGAGGCTTTTTTCCCCGGCAACGGGCCCAGGCTAAGGGCGGCCATCTTTATAAAGGAAAGCAGCGTCTTTGTTCGCCGCCATCTGGGTTCGTGTGGCCATCTTTGTAAAGGAACCAATAGTGGGCGGGGCTTCAGGGTCCCAGGAGAACTGAACCCAGCCAGAGTCATCACCTTCAGGGGAGGAGAGGGAGGGGAACCAGTGCGTGTAGAACTGAACCCAGTCAGAGTCAGCACCTTCAGGGGAGGAGAGGGAAGGGGAACCCGTGATTGTGGAACTGAAGCCAGCCAGAGTCAGCACCTTCAGGGGAGGAGAGGGAGGGGAACCAGTGAGTGAACTGAACCCAGCCAGAGTCAGCACCTTCAGGGGAGGAGAGGGAGGGGAACCAGTGAGTGTAGAACTGAACCCTGCCAGAGTCAGCACCTTCAGGAGAGGAGAGGGAGGGGAACCAGTGAGTGTAGAACTGAACCCAACCAGAGTTGGTGGAGAAACTATCTTGCGACGTGCGGTGTGTTTGTCACTCCTCCCTGTGCTAAAATCCAATGTGTGGGACAGGAATTTACAGCTTTGGAGGAACAAGAGAGGAAATAATGTTCAGAAACTAGAATTGTCTGTTCTGAATTTCTGTCCTGTACTTACAGTGATGAGTTTAGTAAACTCCTTTCACAGGGTGTTAGAAGAGGAGGATTTGCAGAAGGGAAACTCAAACCAAACATCACGTCAAGATCTGACGGAGTCACTCGATTCATCAGGACCTGAATATCATCGGCCTTTGAATGTGGAAGGAGAAATGTTTGTTTGTTCTGTCTGTGGGAAAAGATTTCAGACATCAGCGTGACTGGAAAAGCACCGAGACACACACACCCGAGTGAGAGTGTTCCAGTGCACTGACAGTGGAAAGAGCTTTAACCAGTTACACAGTCTGAAAAAACATCGCACCATTCACAGTGGGGAGTACACGTGTTCTGTGTGTGACGAGGTTTCAACTGATCATCCAACCTGGAGAGACACAAGGACACCCGCACCACGGAGAAACCGGGTAAATGTGGGGACTGTGGGAAGGGATTCAGTTCCCCGTCTGAGCTGGAAATTCATTGGCGCAGTCACACCGGGGAGAGATCGTTCACCTGCTCTGAGTGTGGGAAGGGATTCACTTTGTCATCCGACATTCTGAGACACCAGCGAGTTCACACTGGGGACAGGCCGTTCACCTGCTCCGAGTGTGGGAAGGGATTCACTCAGTCATTCAGCCTGCTGACACACCAGCGAGTTCACACTGGGGAGAGGCTGTTCACTTGCTCCATGTGTGGGAAGGGATTCACTTTGTCATCCAACCTGCTGACACACCCGCGAGTTCACAGTGGGGAGAGACCGTTCACCTGCTCCGTGTGTGGGAAGGGATTCAATCAGTCATCCCACCTGCTGATACACCAGCGAGTTCATACTGGGGAGAGACCGTTCACCTGCTCCGTGTGTGGGAAAGGATTCACTCAGTCATCCCACCTTGTAACTCACCAGCGAGTTCACACTGGGGAGAGACCGTTCACCTGCTCTGTGTGTGGGAAGGGATTTACTCAGTCATTCTACCTGCTGACACACCAGCGAGTTCACACTGGGGAGAGGCCGTTCACCTGCTCTGTGTGTGGGAAGGGATTCACTTGTTCATCCCACCTTCTAACTCACCAGCGAGTTCACACCGGGGAGAGACCGTTCACCTGCTCTGTGTGTGGGAAGGGATTCATTCAGTCATCCTGCCTGTTGAGACACCAGCGAGTTCACACTGGGGAGAGGCCGTTCACCTGCTCCGAGTGTGGGAAGGGATTCACTCAGTCATCCACCCTGCTGAGACACCAGCGAGTTCACAAGTGACTGCAGGGGTTGGATTCTGCCGTTTCATTCTGCTGTTAATCACATCCAGGACTGAATCATGTTCATTCTGACAGTTGGGGTTTGTTTCTGCTGATGTTAATAACCCCTGTAACTGGGCTGGAGTTTAATATTTTCATATTTCAAATGACACAGTGTGTCAATATTTGATGTCTCCGAGATAAGAGGAGACTAATTGATGTCCTGTTACCGACTGCTCCATTTTTGGGCCTTTTCTCCTTTCTAACTCGAGATTATTTCAGTTCTTGTACCTTCGGTTACTCTCATGGACAAGTCCCAGCTCCCCATACCTTCCAGAGTGCCTCTCCTAGCCTTGGTATCCAGGGAAGGTATTGGTAACACGCCCGGGATCACTAAACACAAAACCCAGTCTGTTAATCACTTTCAGCTACTGGACTTAGCGTGTGTCCCACAGCATCTCTCTCACCTTCGATGTGTGAATAGAGCATCACGCCTGCAAACCTGCTTTCAATTTAAATTTGAATCCACTCAGCAAGTGTATTTAAAAAGATGTACAAGTAAACAGATCACATCAAATAATTGGCAAAGGTTTAGAGTCAACAAGATGAACAAGTGAACACATCACGGCCCAATACCCCAGCTCTATATTCACAGGAGAAAGTCTGTTATCTAACTCCTCGAGTGGACAGAATAGAGAAAGATCCCAACTCTAAGAACATCTAGAATCTGTTGTAAATATCTTTCAAATCCTGACTGGTCCAATCTGTTGGTTTCCTTTCAATTGAAGTGAATGGAAGATGAGAGGGGTGTTGGCATATGGACCTCGGTTAATTCAGCTTCTGAAAGGTGTTCATGTTTAGTTCATTCGATATCGGGGAAAATGTGGTCGGTATCATTAGAGAGAGAGATTTCACTGAGCAACAGCTGGTGTTTGCAACCAACTGGCCTTGGATATTTTCATCATAGAATGTTTCGATCAGAAATATGATGTTGGGATAAGAAAAGTCTGGAGACTAGTGGTTTGTGCTGCCCCAGGAAGGCCACAGTGTTTTTACCTGCTTCTAACGTTGTTGATGTGTGTTGAAGAAAATGCAGACTTGTGTCTCTGGACTGTGCAGTAGCCAGAGACGACCATATTAGGCAATGCCAGCTCCAGTTTGATAAGAGGTTGATGGCAGAGCAAGAGATCCAGCAGTTTTAAGAATTTATCTCCCGTTATCTGCAGACATCGAATGTCGCAGCGTGCTGACAAAATTGGACTTAAGACTTGAACCTATTGGGTTCAATTATTAGGATCGATTGTTATAGAATTGAATTGTTATAGAATGGAAAAGTAGTGAAGTTCTGCTAAACTTGTATCGAACCTTGGAGCACTGCGTACAATTCTGGTCGCCATATTATAAAAAGGATATAGAGGCACTGGAGAGGGTGCAGAGAAGATTTACAAGGATGATACCAGAAATGAGAGGGTATACCTGTCAGGAAAGGTTGGACAGGCTGGGTCTCTTTTCTCTTGAAAAAAGAAGGCTGAGGGGTGACCTAATAGAGGTCTTTAAAATGATGAAAGGTTTTGATAGAGTGGATACAGAGAGAATGTTTCCACTTGTGGGGAAGAGCATAACTAGAGGCCATCAATATAAGATAGTCACCAAGAAATCAAATAGGGAATTCAGGAGAAACTTCTTTACCCAGAGAGTGGGGAGAATGTGGAACTCGCTACCACAGGGAGTGGTTGAAGCGAATAGTATAGATGCATTTAAGGGGAGGCTGGACAAGCATATGAGGGAGAAGGGAATAGAGGGTTATGCTGATAGTTAGATGGGGAAAGACGGGACGAGGCTCGAGTGGAGCATAAACGCCAGCATGGACTGGTTGGGCCGAATGGCCTGTTTCTGTGCCGTATATCCTGTGTAATCCTGTGTAGTCACAGCAAACAGACAGTTTAACAGACTGCCCATGGTCCACTCTAACCCCCACCTTCTCTCTCTCTCACTATTCATGGACACTGCTGCAGTAATTGCTCCTCTGACCTTTCCTCTCTTGTCCCTCCTACACCCCTAATACACGACCCGACACAATCTCCCTCCCCCTACATCCTCACTGTGCTGGAATCCACACCAGTCTCCCCATCTGCTCCTTGTTCTCTCCCTGGATCCGAATACTACTGAACTCAGTCTTCCCTCCTGAAGTCTCCAGGCTCTAAAACTGAAGCTTGGTGTCCCTCAGTCCCTACTCCTCCCCTTCTCTCCTCCTCTTTCTCCCTTGGTTGTGTTCCACACTCTGGGCCTTGGGCCTTGCCCGGGGATTCTCAGTATGAACAGGTGGGATGTGTTTTGAGACAGGGTGTCCCCGCTCACCTCCTCTTTTCCCCGGGGTGTGTTCCACACTCTGGGCCTTGGGCCTTGCCCGGGGATTCTCAGTATGAACAGGTGGGGTGTGTTTTGAGACAGGGTGTCCCCGCTCTCCTCCTCTTTTCCCCGGGGTGTGTCCACACTCTGGGCCTTGGGCCTTGCCCGGGGATTCTCAGTATGAACAGGTGGGGTGTGTTTTGAGACAGGGTGTCCCCGCTCTCCTCCTCTTTTCCCCCGGGGTGTGACCACACTCTGGGCCTTGGGCCTTGCCCGGGGATTGTCAGTATGAACAGGTGGGGTGTGTTTTGAGACAGGGTGTCCCCGCTCTCCTCCTCTTTTCCCCGGGCTGTGTCCACACTCTGGGCCTTGGGCCTTGCCCGGGGATTCTCAGTATGAACAGGGAGGATGTGTTTTGAGACAGGGTGTCCCCGCTCTCCTCCTCTTTTCCCCCTTGGATGTGTTCCACACTCTGGGCTTTGGGCCTTGCCCGGGGATTCTCAGTATGAACAGGTGGGGTGTGTTTTGAGACAGGGTGTCCCCGCTCTCCTCCTCTTTTCCCCGGAGTGTGTCCACACTCTGGGCCTTGGGCCTTGCCTGGGGATTCTCAGTATGAACAGGTGGGGTGTGTTTTGAGACAGGGTGTCCCCGCTCTCCTCCTCTTTTCCCCGGGGTGTGTCCACACTCTGGGCCTTGGGCCTTGCCCGGGGATTCTCAGTATGAACAGGTGGGGTGTGTTTTGAGACAGGGTGTCCCGCTCTCCTCCTCTTTTCCCCGGGGTGTGTCCACACTCTGGGCCTTGGGCCTTGCCCGGGGATTCTCAGTATGAACAGGTGGGGTGTGTTTTGAGACAGGGTGTCCCCGCTCTCCACCTTAAAAGGGACAAGGAGACGACCAGCTGGGCTGAAGGGCCCTGCTTTATGACATCACTGCAGTACCTAGCAACCAACTTCCCTGAGCCCTGCTCATTATGGGCTGGGAGTGTTTGATGGGACAGTGTAGAGGGAGCTTTACTCTGTGTCTGACCCATGCTGTACCTGCCCTGGGAATGTTTGATGGGACAGTGTAGAGGGAGCTTTACTCTGTATCTAACCCGTGCTGTACCTGTCCTGGGAGTGTGGAGAGGGATGTCAGGTCCAGGTACAGTTTCATTTTTACCATCACTTGCACCAATCAGCACCCACTGGAGGTTTATATCAGGAGCTTCTGTGTGATGGTGAGGTGATCACTGGACAATAAAGTGCAGAGACTGGTGGGTGGCTGCTCATTATCCTCGGTGTGATTTAATCCCCTTTCCCACTGAATACTGCGGACAGACAGGATCACCTTGGGAATGGAATGGTCATTGTGACATCACTTTCTAAACAAGAGCCCACAAGACAATGGGTTCTCAATAAATGTTAAAGGGATTCAACGCTCTGAAGTTACACTGTGAATAAAGGAAATAAAATGCTGATCAATAATGGCTGAAGATAATGATTTCTCTCTGTGGAATGTGCTTACACACATTAAGAATGATGAGCTTTGTACACACACACAGCAAACACTTTGTGAGGCTCTTTTCAGTTGTTGCTCTGAACCCGCTGAGAGCTTGTGCACCCGGTGGGCATTAGGACCCTGCGGCCGCCCATCCGGCGGTGCTGTGAGGTCACGGTTCCAGGCTCTGTCTCACCCAATCAGTGGGTCCCGCCAAAGCTCAATAGAAAATACTGCAGCAAAAACAATCCTGAACATTCACAAACTGGGAGCAATCGGCACAGCACAACACAAGTGTGAATCAGTAAACTTTAACACACAGAGTCTGTCACTAATTAGGACAAAGTGCAGGGCACTATTGCTCACCTTCAGTCCTGTCCCTCAATCCCAGCTCATCTCTGGGGGATTGTTACAAGGTTCACCCCGTCCTTTCAACACAGATATTACCCACATAATCCCACATCAATTAGACATTGCACACACCTTCTGACAATTATTAACAGGGTCTAGTGTAATATAAACAGAGACAGGGCCGAGTGTTATATAAACAGAGACAGGGTCTAGTGTAATATAAACAGAGACAGGGCCGAGTGTAATATAATCAGAGACAGGGTCTTGTGTAATATAAACAGGGACAGGGTCTAGTGTAATATAAACAGGGAAAGGGTCTAGTGTAATATTCACAAAGACAGGGTCTAGTGTAATATAAACAGAGACAGGGTCTAGTGTAATATAAACAGAGACAGGGCCTAGTGTAATATAAACAGAGACAGGGTCTAGTTTAATATTCACAGAGACAGGGTCTAGTGTAATATAAACAGAGACAGGGTCCAGTGTAATATAAACAGAGACAGGGTCTAGTGTAATATAAACAGAGACAGGACCGAGTGTAATATAAACAGAGAAAGGGTCGAGTGTAATATAAACAGAGACAGGGTCCAGTGTAATATAAACAGTGACAGGGTCTAGTGTAATATAAACAGAGACAGGGTCTAGTGTAATATAAACAGAGACAGGGTGTCGTGTAATATAAACAGAGACAGGGTCTAGTGTAATATAAACAGTGACAGGGTCTAGTGTAAGAAAACAGAGACAGGGTCTAGTGTAATATAAACAGAGACAGGGACTAGTGTAATATAAACAGTGACAGGGTCTAGTGTAAGAAAACAGAGACAGCGTCTAGTGTAAAAAAACAGAGACAGGGACTAGTGTAATATAAACAGAGACGGTCTAGTGTAATATAAACAGTGACGGGGTCTAGTGTAATATAAACAGAGACAGGGTCTAGTGTAATATAAACAGTGAAAGGGCCTTGTGTAATATAAACAGAGACAGGGTCTAGTGTGATATAAACAGTGACAGGGTCTAGTGTAATATAAACAGAGAGAGGGTTTAGTGTAATATAAACAGAGACAGGGTCTAGTGTAATATAAACAGAGACAGGGTCTAGTGTAATATAAACAGAGACAGGGTCTAGTGTAATATAAACAGAGACAGGGCTCTGTGTAATATAAACAGAGACAGGGTCTAGTGTAATATAAACAGAGACAGGGTCCAGTGTAATATAAACAGTGACAGAGCCTTGTGTAATATAAACAGAGACAGGGTCTAGTGTGATATAAACAGTGACAGGGTCTAGTGTAATATAAACAGAGACAGGGTTTAGTGTAATATAAACATAGACAGGGTCTGGTGTAATATAAACAGTGACAGGGCCTAGTGTAATATAAACAGAGACAGGGTCTAGTGTAATATAAACAGAGACAGGGTCTAGTGTAATATAAACAGAGACTATGTGTGCAGGACGTGCGTCCAGCTGCAGCTCCTGACGGACCGCATGGCGGCACTGGAGCTGCAGATGGACTCACTCTGGAGCATCCACGATGCCGAGAACTTTGTGGATTACTCATTTATTGAGTTGAACTCACCGCGGGTAAAGGCCAGGTCAGACAGTAAATGGGTGACCAAGAGGCAGGGCAATATCAGGAAGGTAGTGCAGGAGTACCCTGCGGTCGTCTCCCTCCAAAACAGATATACTGTTTTGGATACTGTTGGGGGAAATGACCTACCAGGGGAAGGCACCAGCAGCCAGGTTCATGGCACCATGGATGGCTCTGCTGCACAGCAGGGCGGGAAAAAGAGTGGTAGAGCTATAGTGATAGGGGACTCAATTGTAAGGGGAATAGACAGGAGTTTCTGTGGCCGCAACCGAGATTCCAGGATGGTATGTTGCCTCCCTGGTGCAAGGGTCAAGGATGTCTCGGAGCGGCTGCAGAACATTCTGGAAAGGGAGGGTGAAGAGCCAGCTGTCGTGGTGCATGTAGGTACCAACGATATAGGTAAAAAGCGGGAAGAGGTCCTACAAGCAGAATTTAGGGAGCTAGGAGCGAAATTGAAAAGTAGGACCTCAAAGGTAGTAATCTCTGGGTTGCTACCAGTGCCACGTGCTAATCAGAGTAGCATGAACAGGATAGCGAGATTAAATACGTGGCTTGAGCAGTGGTGCAGGAGGGAGGGATTCAAATACCTGAGGCATTGGAACCAGTTCTGGGGGAAGTGGGACCTGTACAAAAGGGACGGTCTGCACTTGGGCAGGACTGGAACCGATGTCCTCGGGGTAATATTTCCTAAGGCAGTTCGGGAGGATTTAAACTAATATGGCAGGGGAATGGGAACCTATGTAGCGAAACAGGGGGAAGTAATATGCAGTCAGAAACAAATGTTAGAAGGGTGAGAAACAATAAGGGAAATCCGAGTAAACAAAGGCAAGAAACACAAAGGGCCATACTAAATCATAAGTCTAAAAGGACAAAGGGTGTTAATAAAACAAGCCTAAAGGCTCTGTGTCTTAATGCAAGGAGTATCCGTAATAATGTGGATGAATTGACTGTGCAAATTGATGTTAA
Organism: Squalus acanthias; assembly: GCA_030390025.1. NCBI lineage: Eukaryota > Metazoa > Chordata > Chondrichthyes > Squaliformes > Squalidae > Squalus > Squalus acanthias. The sequence goes on from JASTWF010000279.1 coordinate 187,739, forward strand.
CGGATATGATGTGATTGGGATTACAGAGACGTGGCTCCAGAACAATCAAGGCTGGGAACTGAATATCCAGGGGTATTCAACATTCAGGAAGGATAGAATAAAAGGAAAAGGGGGTGGGGTAGCATTGCTGGTTAAAAAGGAGATTAATGCAATAGCTAGGAAGGACATTAGCTTGGAGGATGTGGAATCAATATGGGTTGAGCTGCAGAACACCAAAGGGCAGAAAACGTTAGAGGGGGTTGTGTACAGACCTCCAAACAGTAGTAGTGAGGTGGGGGAGGGTATGAAACAGGAAATCAGAGGTGCATGCAAAAAAGGCGCAGCAGTTATCATGGGTGACTTTAATATGCATATAGATTGGGCTACTCAAACTGGAAGCAATACGGTGGAGGAGGATTTCCTGGAGTGTTTAAGGGATGGTTTCCTAAACAAATATGTTGAGGAACCAACTAGAGGGGAGGCCATCCTGGACTGGGTGTTGTGTAATGAGGAAGGACTAATCAGCAATCTTGTGGTGCGAGGCCCCTTGGGGAAGAGTGACCATAGTATGGTGGAGTTCTACATTAGGATGGAGAAGGAAACAGTTAATTCAGAGACCATGGTCCAGAACTTAAATAAGGGCAACTTTGAGGGTATGAGGCGTGAATTGGCGAGGTTAGATTGGCAAGCGATATTTAAGGGGTTATCAGTGGAAGGGCAATGGCAGACATTTAGAGATCGCATGGATGAACTACAGCAATTGTACATCCCTGTCTGGCGTAAAAATAAAAAAGGGAAGGTGGCTCAACCATGGCTAACAAGGGAAATCAGGGATAGTATTAAAAGCAAGGAAGTGGCATACAAATTGGCCAGAAGTAGCAGCAAACCCGGGGACTGGGAGAACTTTAAAACTCAGCAGAGGAGGACGAAGGGTTTGATTAGGGCAGGGAAAATAAAATATGAAAGGAAGCTTGTGGAGAACATTAAAACGGACTGCAAAAGCTTCTATAAATATGTAAAAAGAAAGAGGTTAGTAAAAACAAACGTAGGTCCCCTGCAGTCAGAAACAGGGGAAGTCATAATGGGGAACAAAGAAATGGCAGATCAATTGAACAAGTACTTTGGTTCGGTGTTTACTGTGGAGGACACAAACAACCTTCCAGAAATAAAAGAGATCAAAGGATCTGGCAAGAGGGAGGAGCTGAGGGAAATCCTTATCAGTCGGGAAAAGGTGTTGGGGAAATTGGTGGGACTGAAGGCTGATAAATCCCCAGGGCCTGATGGTCTGCATCCCAGAGTACTTAAGGAGGTGGCCTTGGAAATAGTGGATGCATTGACGATCATTTTCCAACATTCCTTAGACTCTGGATCAGTTCCGAAGGAGTGGAGGGTGGCTAATGTAACCCCTCTTTTTAAAAAAGGAGGGAGGGAGAAAGCAGGGAATTATAGACCGGTCAGCCTGACATCGGTGGTGGGTAAAATGATGGAATCAATTATTAAAGATGTCATAACAGACCATTTGGAAAGTGGCGACATGATAGGTCCAAGTCAGCATGGATTTGTGAAAGGGAAATCATTCTTGACAAATCTTCTGGAATTTTTTGAGGATGTTTCCAATAGGGTGGACGGGGGGGAAGCAGTAGATGTGGTGTATTTGGACTTTCAGAAGGCCTTCGACAAGGTCCCAAACAAGAGATTGGTGTGCAAAGTTAAAGCACATGGGATTGGGGGTAATGTGTTGACGTGGATTGAGAACAGGTTGGCACACAGGAAACAAAGAGTAGGAGTAAATGGGTACTTTTCAGAATGGCAGGCAGTGACCAGCGGGGTACCGCAGGGTTCGGTGCTGGGGCCCCAGCTGTTTACATTATATATTAATGATTTGGACGAAGGGATTAATTGTAATATCTCCAAATTTGCGGATGACACTAAATTGGGAGGCAGTGTGAACAATGAGGAGGATGCTAGGAGGCTACAGAGTGACTTGGACAGGTTGGGTGAATGGGCAAATGTATGGCAGATGAAGTACAATGTGGATAAATGTGAGGTTATCCACTTTGGTGGTAAAAATAGGGAGGCAGACTATTACCTGAATGGTGGCAGATTAGGGAAAGGGGAGGTGCAACGAGACCTGGGCGTCATGGTATATCAGTCACTGAAGGTGGGAAGGCAAGTGCAGCAGGCAGTCAAGAAAGCAAATGGCATGATGGCCTTCATAGCAAGGGGATTTGAGTACAGGAGTAGGGAGGTGATGCTACAGTTGTACAGGGCCTTGGTGAGGCCACACCTGGAGTATTGTGTGCAGTTTTGGTCTCTTAACTTGAGGAAGGACATTCTTGCTATTGAGGGAGTGCAACGAAGGTTCACTAGATTGATTCCTGGGATGGGCAGACTGACATATCAAGAAAGACTGGATCAACTGGACTTGTATCCTCTGGAGTTCAGAAGAATGAGGGGGGATCTTATAGAGACATTTAAAATCCTGACTGGTTTAGACAAATTAGATGCGGGCAGAATGTTTCCAATGTTAGGGAAAACTAAAACCAGGGGTCACAGTCTAAGGATAAAGGGGAAGCCATTTAAGACTGAGATGAGGAGGAACTTCTTCACCCAGAGAGTGGTGAATCTGTGGAATTCTCTACCACAGAAGGTTGTTGAGGCCAGTTCGCTAAATATATTCAAAAGGGAGTTAGATATAATACTCACAACTAGGGGGATCAAGGGGTATGGCGAGAAAGCAGGAATGGGGTACTGAGGTAGCATGTTCAGCCATGAACGCATTAAATGGCAGTGCAGGCTCGAAGGACCGAATGGTCTACTCCTGCACCTATTTTCTATGTTTCTATGTTTCTATGAGACAGGGTGTAGTGTAATATAAACTGAGACAGCGTCTAGTGTAATATAAACAGTGACAGGGTCTCGTGTAATATAATCAGAGGCAGGGTCTAGTGTAATATAAACAGAGACAGGTTCTAATGTAATATAAACAGAGACAGGGTCTAGTGTAATATAAACAGAGACAGGGTCTAATGTAATATAAACAGAGATAGGGTCTAGTGTAATATAAACAGCGACAGGTTCCAGTGTAATATAATCAGAGACAGGGTCCAGTGTAATATAATCAGAGACAGGGTCTAGTGTAATATAAACAGAGACAGGGTCAAATGTAATATAAACTGAGACAGGGTCGAGTGCAATATAAACAGAGACAGGGTCTAGTGTAACAGAAACAGAGACAGCGTCTAGTGGAATATAAACAGAGACAGGGTCTTGTGTAATATAAACAGAGACAGGGTCTAGTGCAACATAAACAGAGACAGGGCCTATTGTAATATAAGCAGAGACAGGGTCGAATGTAATATAAACAGAGGCAGGGTCGAGTATGAAATAAACAGAGACAGGGTATAGTGTACTATAAACAGAGAATGGATCTAGTGTAATATAAACAGAGACAGGGCCTAGTGTAATAAGAACAGAGACAGAGCCTAGTGTAATATAAACAGAGACAGGGTCTAGTGCAATATAAACAGAGACAGGGTCTAGTGTAATATAAACAGAGACAGGGTCTAGTGTAATATAAACAGTGACAGGGTCTAGTGTAATATAAACAGAGACAGGGTCTAGTGTAACATAAACAGAGACAGGGCCTAGTGTAATATAAACAGAGACAGGGTCTAGTGTAATATAAACAGAGACAGGGTCTAGTGTAAAATAAACAGAGACAGGGTCTAGTGTAATATAAACAGAGACATGGTTTCGTGTAATATAAACAGAGATGGTCTACTGTAATATAAACAGAGATAGGGTCTGGAGTAATATAAAACAGAGACAGGGTCTAGTGTAATATAAACATAGACAGGTTCTAGTGTAAGATAAACAGAGACCGGTTCTAGTGTAATATAAACAGAGACAGGGTCTAGTGTAAAATAAAGAGAGGCAGGGTCTAGTGCAATAAAAACAGAGACTGGGTCTAGTGTAATATGAACAGTGACAGTGTCTAGTGTAATATAAACAGAGACAAGGTCCAGTGTAATATAAACAGAGACAGGGCCCAGTGTAATATAAACAGAGAGAGGGTCTAGTGTAATATAAACAGAGACAGTGTCTAGTGTAATATAAACAGAGACAAGGTCCAGTGTAATATAAACAGAGACAGGGCCAGTGTAATATAAACAGAGAGCAGGGTCTAGTGTAATATAAACAGAGACAGGGTCTAGTGTAATATAAACAGAGACAGGGTCTAGTGTAATATAAACAGAGACAGGGTCTAGTGTAATATAAACAGAGACAGGGTCGAGTGTAATATAAACAGAGACAGGGTCTAGTGTAATATAAACAGAGACAGGGTCTAGTGTAATATAAACAGAGACAGGGCCCAGTGTAATATAAACAGAGACAGGGTCTAGTGTAATATAAACAGAGACAGGGTCTAGTGTAATATAAACAGAGACAGGGTCTAGTGTAATATAAACAGAGACAGGGTCTAGTGTAATATAAACAGAGACAGGGTCTAGTGTAATATAAACAGAGACAGGGTCGAGTGTAATATAAACAGAGACAGGGTCTAGTGTAATATAAACAGAGACAGGGTCTAGTGTAATATAAACAGAGACAGGGTCTAGTGTAATATAAACAGACGGGGTCTAGTGCAATATAAACAGAGACAGTGTCTAGTGTAATAAAACAGAGACAGGGTCTAATGTAATATAAACAGGGACAGGGCCCAGTGTAATATAAAGAGAGACAGGGTCTAGTGTAATACAAACAGAGGCATTGTCTAGTGTAATATAAAGAGAGACAGGGTCTAGTGTAATATAAACAGAGACAGGGTCTATTGTAATATAAACAGAGACAGGGTCTAGTGTAATATAAACAGAGACAGGGTCTAGTGTAATATAAACAGAGACAGGGTCGAGTGTAATATAAACAGAGACAGGGTCTAGTGTAATATAAACAGAGACAGGGTCTAGTGTAATATAAACAGAGACAGGGTCTAGTGTAATATAAACAGAGACAGGGTCTAGTGTAATATAAACAGAGACAGGGTCTAGTGTAATATAAACAGAGACAGGGTCTAGTGTAATATAAACAGAGACAGGGTCTAGTGTAATATAAACAGAGACAGGGTCTAGTGTAATATAAACAGAGACAGGGTCTAGTGTAATATAAACAGAGACAGGGTCTAGTGTAATATAAACAGAGACAGGGTCTAGTGTAATATAAACAGAGACAGGGTCTAGTGTAATATAAACAGAGACAGGGTCTAGTGTAATATAAACAGAGACAGGGTCTAGTGTAATATAAACAGAGACAGGGTCTAGTGTAATATAAACAGAGACAGGGTCTAGTGTAATATAAACAGAGACAGGGTCTAGTGTAATATAAACAGAGACAGGGTCTAGTGTAATATAAACAGAGACAGGGTCTAGTGTAATATAAACAGAGACAGGGTCTAGTGTAAAATAAACAGAGACAGGGTCTGGTGTAATATCAACAGAGACATGGTTTTGTGTAATATAAACAGAGATAGGGTCTGGAGTAATATAAAACAGAGACAGGGTCTAGTGTAATATAAACAGAGACAGTTTCTAGTGTAAGATAAACAGAGACCGGTTCTAGTGTAATATAAACAGAGACAGGGTCTAGTGTAAAATAAAGAGAGGCAGGGTCTAGTGCAATAAAAACAGAGACTGGGTCGAGTGTAATATGAACAGTGACAGTGTCTAGTGTAATATAAACAGAGACAAGGTCCAGTGTAATATAAACAGAGACAGGCCCAGTGTAATATAAACAGAGAGAGGGTCTAGTGTAATATAAACAGAGACAGGGTCTAGTGGAATATAAACAGAGACAGGGTCTAGTGTAATATAAACAGAGACAGGGTCTAGTGTAATATAAACAGAGACAGGGTATGGTGTAATATAAACAGACAGGGTCTCGTGTAATATAAACAGAGACAGGGTCGAATGCAATATAAACAGAGACAGGGTCTTGTGTAATATAAACAGAGACAGGGTCTAGTGTAATATAAACAGAGACAGGGTCTAGTGTAATATAAACAGAGACAGGGTCTAGTGTAATATAAACAGAGACAGGGTCTAGTGTAATATAAACAGAGACAGGGTCTAGTGTAATATAAACAGAGACAGGGTCTAGTGTAATATAAACAGAGACAGGGTCTAGTGTAATATAAACAGAGACAGGGTCTAGTGTAATATAAACAGAGACAGGGTCTAGTGTAATATAAACAGAGACAGGGTCTAGTGTAATATAAACAGAGACAGGGTCTAGTGTAATATAAACAGAGACAGGGTCTAGTGTAATATAAACAGAGACAGGGTCTAGTGTAATATAAACAGAGACAGGGTCTAGTGTAATATAAACAGAGACAGGGTCTAGTGTAATATAAACAGAGACAGGGTCTAGTGTAATATAAACAGAGACAGGGTCTAGTGTAATATAAACAGAGACAGGGTCTAGTGTAATATAAACAGAGACAGGGTCTAGTGTAATATAAACAGAGACAGGGTCTAGTGTAATATAAACAGAGACAGGGTCTAGTGTAATATAAACAGAGACAGGGTCTAGTGTAATATAAACAGAGACAGGGTCTAGTGTAATATAAACAGAGACAGGGTCTAGTGTAATATAAACAGAGACAGGGTCTAGTGTAATATAAACAGAGACAGGGTCTAGTGTAATATAAACAGAGACAGGGTCTAGTGTAATATAAACAGAGACAGGGTCTAGTGTAATATAAACAGAGACAGGGTCTAGTGTAATATAAACAGAGACAGGGTCTAGTGTAATATAAACAGAGACAGGGTCTAGTGTAATATAAACAGAGACAGGGTCTAGTGTAATATAAACAGAGACAGGGTCTAGTGTAATATAAACAGAGACAGGGTCTAGTGTAATATAAACAGAGACAGGGTCTAGTGTAATATAAACAGAGACAGGGTCTAGTGTAATATAAACAGAGACAGGGTCTAGTGTAATATAAACAGAGACAGGGTCTAGTGTAATATAAACAGAGACAGGGTCTAGTGTAATATAAACAGAGACAGGGTCTAGTGTAATATAAACAGAGACAGGGTCTAGTGTAATATAAACAGAGACAGGGTCTAGTGTAATATAAACAGAGACAGGGTCTAGTGTAATATAAACAGAGACAGGGTCTAGTGTAATATAAACAGAGACAGGGTCTAGTGTAATATAAACAGAGACAGGGTCTAGTGTAATATAAACAGAGACAGGGTCTAGTGTAATATAAACAGAGACAGGGTCTAGTGTAATATAAACAGAGACAGGGTCTAGTGTAATATAAACAGAGACAGGGTCTAGTGTAATATAAACAGAGACAGGGTCTAGTGTAATATAAACAGAGACAGGGTCTAGTGTAATATAAACAGAGACAGGGTCTAGTGTAATATAAACAGAGACAGGGTCTAGTGTAATATAAACAGAGACAGGGTCTAGTGTAATATAAACAGAGACAGGGTCTAGTGTAATATAAACAGAGACAGGGTCTAGTGTAATATAAACAGAGACAGGTCCAGTGTAATATAAACAGAGACAGGGTCTAGTGTAATATAAACAGAGACAGGGTCTAGTGTAATATAAACAGAGACAGGGTCTAGTGTAATATAAACAGAGACAGGGTCTAGTGTAATATAAACAGAGACAGGGTCTAGTGTAATATAAACAGAGACAGGGTCTAGTGTAATATAAACAGAGACAGGGTCTAGTGTAATATAAACAGAGACAGGGTCTAGTGTAATATAAACAGAGACAGGTCTAGTGTAATATAAACAGAGACAGGGTCTAGTGTAATATAAACAGAGACAGGGTCTAGTGTAATATAAACAGAGACAGGGTCTAGTGTAATATAAACAGAGACAGGGTCTAGTGTAATATAAACAGAGACAGGGTCTAGTGTAATATAAACAGAGACAGGGTCTAGTGTAATATAAACAGAGACAGGGTCTAGTGTAATATAAACAGAGACAGTGTCTAGTGTAATATAAACAGAGACAAGGTCCAGTGTAATATAAACAGAGACAGGGCCCAGTGTAATATAAACAGAGAGAGGGTCTAGTGTAATATAAACAGAGGCATTGTCTAGTGGAATATAAAGAGAGACAGGGTCTAGTGTAATATAAACAGAGACAGGGTCTAGTGTCATATAAACAGAGACAGGGTCGAGTGTAATATAAACAGAGACAGGGTCTAGTGTAATAAAACACAGACAGCGTCTAGTGTAATATAAACAGGGTCAGGGCCCAGTGTAATATAAAGAGAGACAGGGTCTAGTGTAATACAAACAGAGGCATTGTCTAGTGTAATATAAAGAGAGACAGGGTCTAGTGTAATATAAACAGAGACAGGGTCTATTGTCATATAAACAGAGACAGGGTCTAGTGTAATATAAACAGAGACAGGGTCTAGTGGAAAATAAACAGAGACAGGGTCTAGTGTAATATAAACAGAGACAGGGTCTAGTGTAATATAAACAGAGACAGGGTATGGTGTAATATAAACAGACAGGGTCTCGTGTAATATAAACAGTGACAGGGTCTAGTGTAATATAAACAGAGACAGGGTCGAATGCAATATAAACAGAGACAGGGTCTTGTGTAATATAAACAGAGACAGGGTCTAGTGTAATATTAACAGAAGCAGGGTCTAGTGTAATATAAACAGAGGCAGGGTCTAGTGTAATATAAACAGAGACAGTGTCCAGTGTAATATAAACAGAGACAGGGTCTAGTGTAATATAAACAGAGACAGGGTCCAGTGTAATATAAACAGAGACAGGGTCTAGTGCAATATAAACAGAGACAGGGTCTAGTGTAATATAAAGAGAGACAGGGTCTAGTGTAATATAAACAGAGACAGGGTCTAGTGTAATATAAACAGACAGGTTCTAGTGCACTATAAACAGAGACAGGGTCTAGTGTAATATAAACAGAGACAGGGTCTAGTGCAATATAAACAGTGACAGTGTCTCGTGTAATATAAACAGAGACAGGGTCTAGTGTAATATAAACAGAGACAGGGCCCAGTGTAATATAAACAGAGAGAGGATCTAGTGTAATACAAACAGAGGCATTGTCTAGTGTAATATAAAGAGAGACAGGGTCTAACGTAATATAGACAGAGGCAAGGTCTAATGAAATATAAACAGAGATAGGGTCGAGTGTAATATAAAGAGAGACACGGCCTAGTGTAATATAATCAGAGACAGGGTCGAGTGTAATATAAACAAAGACAGGGTCTAGTGTAATATAAACAGAGACAGGGTCTAGTGTAATATAAACAGAGACAGGGTCTAGTGTAATATAAACAGAGACAGGGTCTAGTGTAATATAAACAGAGACAGGGTCTAGTGTAATATAAACAGAGACAGGGTCTAGTGTAATATAAACAGAGACAGGGTCTAGTGTAATATAAACAGAGACAGGGTCTAGTGTAATATAAACAGAGACAGGGTCTAGTGTAATATAAACAGAGACAGGGTCTAGTGTAATATAAACAGAGACAGGGTCTAGTGTAATATAAACAGAGACAGGGTCTAGTGTAATATAAACAGAGACAGGGTCTAGTGTAATATAAACAGAGACAGGGTCTAGTGTAATATAAACAGAGACAGGGTCTAGTGTAATATAAACAGAGACAGGGTCTAGTGTAATATAAACAGAGACAGGGTCTAGTGTAATATAAACAGAGACAGGGTCTAGTGTAATATAAACAGAGACAGGGTCTAGTGTAATATAAACAGAGACAGGGTCTAGTGTAATATAAACAGAGACAGGGTCTAGTGTAATATAAACAGAGACAGGGTCTAGTGTAATATAAACAGAGACAGGGTCTAGTGTAATATAAACAGAGACAGGGTCTAGTGTAATATAAACAGAGACAGGGTCTAGTGTAATATAAACAGAGACAGGGTCTAGTGTAATATAAACAGAGACAGGGTCTAGTGTAATATAAACAGAGACAGGGTCTAGTGTAATATAAACAGAGACAGGGTCTAGTGTAATATAAACAGAGACAGGGTCTAGTGTAATATAAACAGAGACAGGGTCTAGTGTAATATAAACAGAGACAGGGTCTAGTGTAATATAAACAGAGACAGAGTCTAGTGTAATATAAACAGAGACAGGGTCTAGTGCCAAGATATCGGGTCAGGCCCACCTTGAAAAATGAGTTTGACTCCCCTGCGGTTGTTCTCCTTCGAGCAGAGAAGCCGAAGAGGGGATTTGAGAGAGGTGTTTAAAATCACGAAGGGTTTAGAGTAAATAAAGAGAAACTGTCTCCAGTGACTGAAGGGTCGATAACCAGAGGGCACTGATTGAAGGTGATTGGCAAAAGAACCAGAGGTGACACGAGGAAAAACCTTTTTACACAACGAGTGGTTAGGATTTGGAATGCACTGCCTGATAGGCTGGTGGATCCAGATTCAATAGTAGCCTTCAAAAGTGAATTGGAGAAATACTTGAAGGAGAAAACATTGCAGGGGTTTGGGGAATGAGCAGGGGAGTGGAACTAACTGGATTGCTCTTCGAAAGAGCCGGCACAGACTCGATGGGCAGAATAGCCTCCTTCTGTGTGGTACTATTCGATGATTGTATGACAATCTCTTTCTATTTTAATATTTATGATGTTATTGTCGACAGCACATCCCACAGCTGGAATCTGAGCATCACCCACAGGAGTGTAGACTGATGTGAAACCATCTTTAACGGTCTACTGACTCCTGACGTGGCTGGAAAAGCTTTTGCTATTATTCCCACAATTGGGCACCATCAGCTTTTCCAAAGATCTCTGAGCTTCTCTAATGGCTGCTTTCCTCTCCCTCCATTGTGGGTAATATTTCTCCCTATTCTCCTGTAAACTGAATCCATCTTGATCTGAACTGGTTTCAATGTGAGACAGTTCGGGGAGTCAGGCATCATTCACCCCTAGACCTACACTGACAGGTTAAACCCCAGACAGCTCCTTAGTAAGGATTGCTCTGGTTCCTCACCATATATGTGTCAGGATACTGAAACCCAGCTTTCTCACAGTCCACTCCTGGAGGCCCCACTCCCTGAGCCTACAACCTTCAGCAGGGTCAGTGGTGGAGTTCCGCAGCGGGAGTGATCCCAGAGTAACTGTCGGGATCGCACCCCGTGGATGTTCCGGGTCGTGTATTTTTAGTTATCCTGGTGTCTAACACGCACACATCAATAAAACAGGGAATTCCTGGAAACACGCTGCAGGTCCTTCTTTATCTGGAGATCAAATGTCTGTTGTATAATTGTACCAGCAGTTAACAGGCTCCTGTGAACTCCTCCCTCTGCTATTTTAATGCAGACTTTAACCAATTTAGTTTTAACGGGTTTATTTTAAATGAGCTAACACCTGCCTTAAAATGGTAGACTCAGGACTGTCTCACACACATATTAAATCTTCGTGGAATAATTACCAGTCATTTTTAGACTGGAAACTTAACCCTGCCGTTTCACTTTCAGTCAGGAACAGATCGCAGTTTGACATCAATCTCTGATTTGACAGCACGTTTCCAGCATTCACCGTTGTTCTTCCTGACTCTAAAAACAGTTGTAAAGGAGCCTTCTGTTCCGTGCCCAGGAGCTCTGACCCATGGGAGAGAGCGGCTGGGACACATTTCTTTCAGGCCTCAAGATTAACCTGCAAGGGGACATTGCTGTCAGTGAAGAGAGACGAGAAAGACCAAAGTGCCGTTAGCCCCTCTCAGTGTGGCCCTGAAGGACTGTGTCCAGGCTGTAGTTCTGTTCCTGCCGTATGATCCTCCCCCCAGATTGTCCTTTCTGAGCTCCAGCCAGGTGATGCTAAACACCCAGGTGGGAATGACAAAAATCCACAACAATGTGTTTAAAGCAAAGCTGATTTATTTGATCTATATCCAGAATATTAAACTCCAGCCCAGTTACAGGGGTTATTAACATCAGCAGAAACAAACCTCAATTGTCAGTGTGAACATGATTCAGTCCTGGATGTGATTCACAGCAGCAATAACATCAGAATCCAACCCCTGCAGTCACTTGTGAACTCGCTGGTGTCTCAGCAGGTGGGCTGACCGAGTGAATCCCTTCCCACACACGGAGCAGGTGAACGGCCTCTCCCCGGTGTGAACTGGCTGGTGTCTCAGCAGGCTGGAGGAATCAGTGAATCCCTTCCCACACTCGGAGCAGGTGAACGGCCTCTCCCCAGTGTGAACTCGCTGGTGTCTCAGCAGGCTGGAGGAATCAGTGAATCCCTTCCCACACTCGGAGCAGGTGAATGGCCTTTCCCCAGTGTGAGTGCGCTGGTGTACAGTGAGGTCAGATGATCTCCTGAACCCAGTCCCACAGTGAGAGCACCTGAACGGCTTCTCGTCTGTGTGAACACGTTGATGGTACGTCAGTTCCCCGGAACTTTTATAGCACTTCCCGCAGTCCGGGCATTTAAAAGGTCTCTCGTCAGTGTGAACGCGCTGGTGTGTCAGCAGGTGGGATGACCGAGTGAATCCCTTCCCACACTCGGAGCAGGTGAACGGCCTCTCTCCGGTGTGAATTCGCTGGTGTGTCAGCAGGTTGGATGACCGAGTGAATCCCTTCCCACACACAGTGCAGGTAAACGGCCTCTCCCCGGTTTGACTGCGCTTGTGACTCGACAGGTCAGAGGATCGGCTGAAACCTCGTCCACACACAGAACACGTGTACGGTTTCTCCCCGCTCTGAACGGTGCTTTCTGCTTCCATGCTCAAAGGTCCTGATGAATCGAGTGACTCTGTCAGATATTGAAGTGATGTTTGGTTTGAGTTTCCCGTCTGCAAATCCTCCCCTTCTAACACCCTGCGAAATGAATTTAAAACAGGAAAAAGGGAGGGTGAGAGGGAACCCACAAAAACACAAAGGCAGTTTGTGAAATTGAGCTGAATGAATCTGGGAATTTGTGGGGCCGGCACTAGAAAAAAGTGACCATGAAAGCTGCCGGATTGTCGTAAAAACCCAACTGGTTCACTAATGTCCTTCAGGGAAGGAATCCCGCCACCTGGTCTGGGCCTACACAAGACTCTGGCCTCTGTGGGAGGAGAGAGAGCGAGGTGAGAGGGGGAGGGGTGAAGAAGTGACTTTATACATCTGTAACTCGACTAGAACTTTGACTGCACCTCCCAAACACGCGACCTCCACCACCTAGAAGGACAAAGGCGGCAGGTGCATGGGAACACCATCACCTCCCAGTTCCCCTCCAAGTCACACACTATCCTGACTTGGGCATATATCGCTGTTCCTACTCGGTGTTGCCCCGGGCCCGGCGGCTCTGACTCGGGGCCTGAGAACCGCACTCGGTGTTGCTGAGGGTTCCAGCCCTCCGACTGTACATGGGGATTCCAACCCTGGGACTGTACATGGGGATTCTAACCCTGGGACTGTACATGGGGATTCCAACCCTGGGACTGTACATGGGGATTCCAACCCTGGGACTGTACATGGGGATTCCAACCCTGGGACTGTACATGGGGATTCTAGCCCGGGACTGTACATGGGGATTCCAACCCTAGGACTGTACATGGGGATTGTAACCCTGGGACTGTACATGGGGATTCCAACCCTGGGACTGTACATGGGGATTCCAACCCTGGGACTGTACATGGGGATTCCAACCCTGGGACTGTACATGGGGATTCCAACCCTGGAACTGTACATGGGGATTCTAACCCTGGGACTGTACATGGGGATTCTAACCCTGGGACTGTACATGGGGATTCTACCCCTGGGACTGTACATGGGGATTCTAACCCTGGGATTGTACATGGGGATTCTAACCCTGGGACTGTACATGGGGATTCTAACCCTGGGATTGTACATGGGGATTCTAACCCTGGGACTGTACATGGGGATTCTAACCCTGGGACTGTACATGGGGATTCTACCCCTGGGACTGTACATGGGGATTCTAACCCTGGGATTGTACATGGGGATTCTAACCCTGGGACTGTACATGGGGATTCTACCCCTGGGACTGTACATGGGGATTCTAACCCTGGGATTGTACATGGGGATTCCAACCCTGGGACTGTACATGGGGATTCCTGTCCTGGGACTGTACAAGTAGGGGCCAGCTCTGGGGCTCTTCTGTTACAATTGTGTGGGATGTTAACCGTGTGCTCTGCTTTTACCAGCGCCTTCAGGAGAGATGGTGAGAAATCCGAAGTGTGGAGAGTCTGAATCAAATAACTGATACCAAGATATACTGTCCCGGGCACTAGGACCCGGTTGGGAACAGACACTGAAGCCCCGCCCACTCTTTGTTCCTGACCAATCTGGCCGCGCATGCGCTTTGCTACTCACTGAATCAAGATGGCGGCCGTTATCCTGGGCCTGTGACCGAAGAAGCCCCGAAGCTGAAACGCGGGACCTTCAGGTTATTATTCGGGGCTTGCGGCCTGCACCAGTTGTTTATGAAGCCTCCCCGCCCACTTTCCGGTCCATTACTGCGCTCCGTCGGGTCGCATCTCACCAATTAAGCGGAGCTAGTCCGTAGCAGCCATCGCTCTAATTCCACGCACCGCGCATGCTCCAAACCCTGGCTGCCCGCGCCTGCGCACTGGGCTCCTATAGTCTGGGTAATATTTTTATTCAAATACAATAATACCTGTACAACTCATCAATTACATAGTAAATCCATTACACAGTAAATCCATTACATTCATCCATCACAGTAAAAAATAAAGCCTTAAAAACAGCCTTATAGTTAATATAAATGCAATGATTAATTTTACAAATAATCAATAATCTTTACAGTACAAATACCCTTAAACAATACCACACAACTTTTTAGATTTAAAATAATAAATCTCAAAGTTAACTCCACATAAAACAAAAACCATTTCAACACCACAGTGTACAAACACATAGCACCATCATAATCCAATTAAATGCTACAGATAACACTTATTCCAATAAACCAAGAAAAAAAAACATTTTACGCCAGTCCTACTGGCATTGTTCGTCCGATCATTTATTCAATTGTTCGTTCGTTTATTCAAGCGTTCGTTCGTTCGATCGATCGAGCGTAAGTTCCAATATGTATGTATGAGTGCGTGCGTATCATTTGTCTAACTGGGTGCGTTCGTTCGAATCGTTTGTTCTATCTCTGCACAAGTGATCATTCGTTCGATCGAGTGTAAGTTCCAATGTGCATGCTTGCGTTCGCTCGAATCGTTCATTCGACCACTACCCCATGAGGTCGTTCGTTCGATCGAGTGTAAGTTCCAATATGTATGTCTGAATGCGTGCATGCGTATCATTTGTCTAGGTGCGCGCCTGCATGCATTTGCTCGAATCGTTCGTTCTATCACTGCACAAGTGATCATTCGTTTGATCGAGTGTAAGTTCCAATGTGCATGAATGCTTTCGTTCGAATCGTTCGTCCGTTCGTTGACTCGAGCGTTCATTCGTTCAATAAATTACCAATATTAATTTACTTTATCTTTTCAAACACACCAACACTAGACAATAACCTCAAAGTAAATTCCTACATAACCACCAATACATCACCATGTGCAAATTCCCACAATCCTTATCAGAAAATCAATTAAGCTTCAAGTAAACTGCTTTCAAACAGAAAACCTGAAACCTTCCCAACAAAACAATTAAATACCAGTTCTACGCCAGTCCTATTGGCAATCCATTAACGAATATCATTTGATGTTGTCAAATCTTGTAAAGTCATAGTCCTTGTCCACAGTCTTCAGCCCTTCCATGGAAAAAGAAGCCATCCACTTCCTGAAATCCCGTAAAAAGACCGAACACCCTCCTCCGCCTGGCTGAACTTGTTCTCACATTGAACAACTTCTCCTTTGACTCTACCCATTTCCTCCAAATTAAAGGTGTTGCTATGGGTACCCGCATGGGTCCTAGCTATGCCTGCCTTTTCGTGGGATATGTGGAACACTCTTTGTTCCAGTCCTACTCGGGTCCCCTCCCTCACCTCTTTTTCCGGTACATTGATGACTGTATCGGTGCCGTCTCCTGCTCTCGCCCTGAACTAGAACATTTCATTCACTATGCTTCCAATTTCCACCCTTCCCTCACCTTCACATGGTCCATCTCTGACTCTTCCCTTCCCTTCCTCGACTTCTCCATCTCCATCTCTGGGGATAGGTTATTGACTAACATTCACTACAAGCCCACTGACTCCCACAGCTACCTGGACTACACTTCCTCCCACCCCGCCTCCTGTAAGGACTCTATTCCATTCTCCCAGTTTCTCTGTCTCCGCCGCATCTGCTCTGATGATGCCACCTTCCATACCAGTGCTTCCGACATGTCTTCCTTTTTCCTCAACCGAGGATTCCCCTCTACCGTGGTCGACACGGCCCTCGACCGTGTCCGTTCTATCTCCCGCACTTCTGCCCTCACCCCTGCCCCTCCCTCCCGGAACCATGATAGGGTTCCCCTTGTCCTCACCTTTCACCCCACCAGCCTCCACATTCAACGGATCATCCTCCGCCATTTCCGCCACCTCCAGCGTGATCCCACCACCAAACACATCTTCCCCTCACCTCCCCTTTCAGCATTCCGCAGGGACCGCTCCCTCCGCGACACCCTAGTCCACTCCTCTACCACCCCCAGCACCCCTTCCCCTTCGCCCGGCACCTTCCCGTGCACGCGCAGGAGATGCAACACATGCCCTTACACCTCCCCTCTTCCCACTGTCCAGGGCCCCAAACACCCCTTCCAGGTGAAACAGCGATTTACTTGTACTTCCTGCAATTTAGTATACTGTATTCGCTGCTCACGATGTGGTCTCCTCTACATTGGGGAGACCAAACGCAGATTGGGTGACCGCTTTGCGGAACACCTCCGTTCAGTCCGTAAGGAGGACCCCGAGCTCCCGGTGGCCTGTCACTTTAATTCACCGCTTCACTCCCACTCTGACCTCACCGTCCTCGGCCTATTACACTGTTCCACGGAAGCGCAGCGTAAGCTCGAGGAACAGCACCTCATCTTTCGTTTAGGCACGCTACAGCCCTCTGGACTCAATATCGAGTTCAACAATTTTAGATCATAACCTCAGCTCCAATCACATTTATATTTTATTTTTTCCATCCTTTTATTTGCCCCCCCCCCACCTTTTTTTTCCTCCTAGAAGCTGGCAGCTGTCCTTCATTCTGCCAGTGGATTTCACACTTCTTTCAGCCTTAATCTGTCACATTAACACCACCTCTAGCCTTGCATATCTCTTAATGTCTCTTAATGTCTCTTCATCGCCCCCTTTGTTCTTTTATCCCCTTCCCCTTTTCCCAGCTTTACTCTGGCCTTAAATCTATTTGATTTCCGGCTCTTCACAGTTCTGACGAAAGGTCATCGACCTGAAACGTTAACTCTCTTTCTCTCTCCACGGATGCTGCCTGGCCTGCTGAGTTTTTCCAGCGTTTTCTGTTGTTAACTCAAATCTTCTTCTGCTTGCTGTGTAAGTGGTCCCTGGAATTGGTGTAACAGTGTAAGTGGTCCCTGGATTTCGTGTCACACTGTAAGTGGGCCCTGTATTTGGTGTCTCAGTGTAAGTGGTCCCTGGAATTGGTGTCACAGTGCAAATACTCCCTGGATTTGGTGTCACACTGTAAGTGGTCCCTGTATTTGGTGTCATTGTGTAAGTTGTCCCTGGATTTGGTGTCTCACTGTAAGTGGTCCCTGGATTTGGTGTCACAATGTAAGTGGTCCTAAGATTTGGTGTCTCATTGTAAGTGGTCCCTGGATCTGGTGTCACAGTGTAACTGCTCCCTGGAATTGGTGTAACAGTGTAAGAGGTCCCTGGATTTGGTGTCTTATTGTATGTGCTCCCTGGAATTGATGTAACAGTGTAAGTGGTCCCTGGTTTTCGTGTCTCAGTGTAATTGGTCCCTGGATTTGGTGTCTGGGTGTGAGTGGTCCCTGGTTTTCATGTCACACTGTAAGTGGTTCCTGGATTTGGTGTCTGTGTAATTGGTCCCTGGATTTCATGTCTGATTGTAAGTGGTGCTTGGATTTGGAGCCACAGTGTTACTGTTCCTGGATTTAGTGTCTCAATGTAAGTGACCCCCACACAGAGTGGGTTCCTGCATGTGGCAGCCCATCCGGCGGGGCCCGCTGGTTCAGGATATAAAGAGACAGCGCGCTGTTCCTCCTCCCACTGCCTGGGGGAATGGGGCAGATATTTAAAGGGACAGGGACTCCCCTTTCTCTGTCTATTTATATTTAAAGGGACAGACCCATTTATCTTGGAGTGTCGGCGGACTTCACTAACAGAGCTCCCATTAACAGTTGCTCCCTTCTGTACTGTGCAGTGATTGTAAACCTGTCTGTTTCAGTGACTGGAGCCTTTCTAACATGTCTCACTGTTTTTGAAGATCCATTTGACTTGCTTGTTTAATTTGGAAAGACTTCAGAATTTTGCAGTGTGACGAAGGTTTCCTTTAAAGGTGGAGCAACATTTCTTTCAGAATATTCTGTTCTAACCCTTCCCACCTCCACATTGGCCCCGCCCCACCACCACCCCGACTGTCAAACACTCGGCACTACTGACTGGGAAGGTCCAAAGTGCAGTCCTTGATCTGGGCTGTTAGTTGATCTCAGCTACGGCAACAGTTCAGGGGCCAGAATTGGCCTCAGTACCACTGGGCTAAATAAGAGTAAAAATCAGCCACTGCCCCTGCTCTTGATGGAGATCCAGTCACATCAACTGGGAAGTGTATGGATGTCAATTGAGGGCAGGATTGGACTCGGCTGTGATGCCTACCACAGGGGAAATGCTGCTGACACTCACTGAGTCGGCTGACGGTGAGGCACTAGAGGTTAACGAATTTCTGTGGAATTGCACCCAGCCAGATTCAGCGCCTTCTGGAGAGAAGGGGAGAAACAAAATCCCAGCCAGTGCAATGAATGTTGATTTTAGACAGTAAGGATGGAGGCAGAGTTTGTAGAATGGGGAATTTACAGCTTAGGAGGGGCAGGAGAGGACAGAACGTTCTATAGGAACTAGAATTGTCTGTTCTGACTTTCTATCCTGCACTTAAAGTAACAACATTTGTAAACACCATTTCAGAGTGTCAGTAGGGGAGGATCTGCTGATGGAAACTCAAACAAAATATCGCCTCAAGATCTGACAGATTGACCAGTTTCATCAGGACCTAAATATCATCGGCCTTTGGATATAGAAGGAAAAGCACCAATCACAGCGGGAGAAACAGGACACGTGTTCTGTGTATTTTTTAAAATTTGTTTATGGGATGTGGGCACCGCTGGCAAGGCCAACATTTATTGCCCATCCCTAATTGCCGTTGAGAAGGTGGTGTTGAGCCGCCTTCTTGAACCGCTGCAGTCCGTGTGGTGATGGTACTCCCACAGTGCTGTGAGGGAGGGGGTTCCAGGATTTTGACCCAGCGACGATGAAGGATCGCCGATATTCTTCTCAGTCGGGGTGGTGTGTGACTTGGAGGGGAACTTGGAGGTGGTGGTGTTCCCATGTGCCTGCTGCCCTTGTCCTTCTAGGTGGAAGAGGTCGTGGGTTTGGGAGGTGCTGCCGAAGAAGCCTTGGCGAGTTGCTGCAGTGCATCTTGTAGATGGTACACACTGCAGCCATGGTGCGCCGGTGGTGGAAGGAGTGAGTGTTTAAGGTGGTGGATGGGGTGCCAATCAAGCGGACTGCATTGTCCTGGATGGTGTCGAGCTTCTCGAGTGTTGTTGGAACTGCACTCATCCAGGCAAGTGGAGAGTATTCCATCACACTCCTGACTTGTGCCTTGTAGATGGTGGAAAGGCGTTGGGGAGTCAGGAGGTGAGACATTCGCCGCAGAATACCCAGCCTCTGACCTGCTCTTGTTGCCACAGTATTTATGTGGCTGGTCCAGTTAAGTTTCTGGTCAATGGTGACCCCCAGGATGTTGATGGTGGGGTATTCGGTGATGGCAATGTCGTTGAATGTCAAGGGGTGGTGGTTAGACTCTCGCTTGTTGGAGATAGTCATTGCCTGGCACTTGAGTGGCACGAGCCCACCTTCAACCAATCATCTAGCCTGTGAGACTCGTGCGCCCAACTGAATTAACAGTGTAAATGTGGGGACTGTGGGAATGAATGGAGTTGACCGTCTGAGGTGGAAACTCATGGATACAGTCACACCAGGGAGAGGCCGTTCACCAGCTAAGTGTGGAAAGAGATTCACTCACTCATCTCGCCTATTAGCACACGAACACTGTGAATAAAGGAAATAAAGTGCTGAAAAATAATTGGTGAAGATTATTTATCTCTGTGGAACGCACGAGCAAACATTAAGGATGATGAGTTTTGTTTACACACTCACACATATAACAAACACTTTGTGTGAGCTCTTTCCAGTTCTGTTTAACCCGGTGGATTAACTTTCTGTGGGCTTTAGGACCCTGCGGCAGCCCATCCGGCGGGGCCCGCTGTGTCAGGATATAAAGATGCGGAGATGCAGGTGTTGGACAAATGTGAGAAGTCGCACAACACCAGGTTATAGTCCAATAGTTTTATTTGAAATCACAAGCTTTCGGAGCTGCTGACGAAGGAGCAGAAGCAGCAGAGTGGTGGTCTCTGTGACCAGGAAGAGGAGAAGGAGAAGGAGACCAGACAGCAGACCACCACCAACAACCAACAACTACAACTGAGGTGCCTGGAGAGAGAGGACAGGAGAGGAGAGAGAAGAAAGAAGGCCAAGGCCATTAACAACAGAGGAGAGGCCTTTCCACACTGCCTCCTCAATTGGCCTCCATTTTAGGAGAGGGAGAGAGGGGAGAAAACATCAACAACAACCATCAACTGTTTGGAAGGAGGGAGGAAGGAAAGAACATCAGCTACAGGTGGGTGTGATTCTGGGGCACTCTCCCAGAGACTTTGTTTTGTAGGTGGGGGGAGGAAAGAAGAAAAGAAGAAGGCCGGAACATCCAAGGGGTGTGTGTGTGTGTGTGTGGCTTTTGTAAAAGCTAGGCCGCACACACCATATTAAACACCCCTTTCCTATTGCCTGACCTGGGACAGCTGGAGCTGCCTAGGTGAAGTCCCCAATTAATTTAATCTTATTGGGCATCGTTAAGACCTGGTGCAGGACTGAGCCTGGGCATCTCCAGCTATCCCAGGTGAAGACATCTTCTCCCCCCACCAGAAGACCACCACCAAAGACTTTTATTACATCGGAGAGTGCACCCCCTGCCAACACCCACCCACCCACCATCCTGAGTGGCGACCCTGCCCTTGCGGCTTCCCTCCTTCCACCCCCTCTCTCTCTCTCTTTGTCTCTTGTCTCTCTCTGCCTCTCTCTCTAAGAGGCACCTCAATCTATTTTTAATTAAGTACCCATTGAGCAGAGGGGAGAAGGCCCCTCTCCCAATTCAATCAACTAAAGGGAGAGGTGTGCCTTCAATTTAAGAGCTCCCTCTGCTCAGGGGAAAACAAGAAAAAAAAACCGAGGCCATTAACACCTTCAGGCCTGTGACTTGGGGTGAGTGTAGCCCTTAAAGAACCCTCCATTATGGCGAGTACATCTTCGTCGGTGGCGGGGGCAGCGAGGACGTACGCGAGCGTGGCAGCCGCGGCCACGGCCGCAGCCACGAGTCCTCCTGTTACCCCGTCACCTTTTACCCTCCTTACGAGGAAGAATGGGGTCAAGAGCTACACTCACCCCAACATGACTATAGAGGCGTGCGTAAAAGCCATGGCTGGGGTTGTCGGCCCTTCAGCCATCGTCGCCGCCTCTAAAATGTACGGCAAGGCTGTGTTCTTCCTGGGGTCGGAGCGGGCGGTGTCCCTGGCCATCGAGAAGGGGCTCACCGTGGGCGGGACCTTCCTGCCGGTGGACCCCCTTGAGGCCACCGCGCAAAGGATTGTGGTTTCCAACGTCCCGCCCTTTGTTCCGGGTGAGCTCCTCCTCCCCCACCTACGTCAACTGGGGGAGGTGAGGTCGGGGATCACACCCATCCCGCTCGGCTTCCGGGAAGCCAGCCTTCGGCACGTCTTCTCCTTCCGGCGCCAGCTTTTCGTCCGGCTGGCGCGGGAGGAGGACGCGGACGGCGCGTTCACGGTGCTCCACGGGGGGACCGCCCACCGCGTCTTCTGGACCTCGGACGGCGTGCGGTGCTACGCCTGTAAGGAGGTGGGGCACGTCCGCAAAAACTGCCCCGCCTCCAAGGCCGCCACGACACCTGGCGCGGCCAGGGTTGGCGCCGCCGCCCCCCCTCCCCCTGATACTGTCCGCGCGTCGACGGCGACGGATGCGCGGTCGAAATCGGAGGCCAACACCACCACGGCCTCCGGCGGGGAGGAGGGAGAGCGTCCGGGGGGAAGGAAGGCGCGTAGGAAAAATAAACACCTAAGGGCGGATCCCCTCGCGGAGGAAACATCGAGTTGGCCGAACTCACGCCCGAGTACATCGCGGAGTTGGTCGGGACGCATGAGACTGGGGGGGTCCTCGTGCCCGGGCCCGTGACCGTGACCGCAACTGCTGAGGCAGCTAATCAAGACCTGCGGCCGGGCTCGGGCCCGAGGGGCCCAAGAAACCCAGTCGTCGGAAGGGGGCAGAGAGGGAGGCCCCAGCAGACATGGAGGCCTCCCCCTCTCCGGGCCCCAATACGTTAAAAAGAAAGCTCCGCCCCCAGCAGGAGGACTGCGAGGAGGAAGGTCCCTCCGCAAAGGGGGGCAGTCGCCCGCCGCGGGTGCTGCGCCCCACCCCACCACCGTCATCGTCGCGCGCGATCGGCAGGGGTCGTCTGTCCCTCGGGAGGGTGAGACAGCCGAGTCTGTCCGACCTGTGCCTCCCGGGGATGGGGAAGAGACCCTGCCCGTGGGGGGGGGCGCGGAACAACCCGCGGAAGAAAATGTAGTACCTGAACCGTTGCTCCTCGCCGGGTCGGGCGTCCTGGGGACTGGGGCGGGCGAGGCCAAAGAGGCTGAAGCCGAGCCCGCCTTTTATAACCCAGATATCTCCCAGGGACTGCTCGACCTGGTGGAGGAGTGTAGCAATCCCCAGCCCGCTGGGTCGGAGGTTGGTGGCGGGGAGACAGAAAGCCCCCTGACTCCGTCTCTGATGTTGGCGCCGGACGTGCTGGAGGAATTTGGGATTATTTTCTCCCCGGTTTCTCCGGTCGCCCCGGCGCCTGAGGCGGGGGGGGGGCCCCGAACCGCCGCCGCCGCCTCCCGGCCCGGCGCCCCTGAAGGAGCCCAGGGTGGACTCCTCTGCCACCGATCCTGGGGGTGGGATCGTGACGGAGGCGGGGCCGGCCGGTGCGGCCGAGCCGTTCGCTGCACCCCGTGCGACGGACGGGTCGGCCGCCGGTGACGACCTCCCGGAGGAGGACGGGGACTCGGTGTTGGGCACGAGGAAGATTTGGAGTCCATCGGCAGCGAGGTGATGGACGCCCTCGTGCCCTTCACCGACTCTCCCCTCATCCCCGTAGGGGA
This sequence comes from Squalus acanthias, assembly GCA_030390025.1. Taxonomy (NCBI): domain Eukaryota; kingdom Metazoa; phylum Chordata; class Chondrichthyes; order Squaliformes; family Squalidae; genus Squalus; species Squalus acanthias. Next base: position 211,183 of record JASTWF010000279.1, read on the forward strand.
ACTCCGGGATTTTATGGCCATGAGCCAGGGTCGTCACAAGAAGATCCGGCTGGCCCTCGACAAGTGGTCGGAGCTGGCGCTGCTCGTCGTGTCCGTCCGCGCCGCCGTTAAAATCATGGGCGCGGACAAGGACGTTGGCCGGCTCGAGCTGCGTCGGCTCAAGACGTTCCACACTGGGCTGCTGAGGGAGTGGCGGTCGTCAGTGACCGCCCTCCCTCCCCTCCGTTAGGTAGAGGTTGCACTATGCTTCTGAGATGAAGATAACCATAGCCAGCCTCAACATCAACGGCAGCAGGGAGGCGCGCCGTAGATTCAATAACTTCTCGGTCCTTCGGGACGGGAAATATGCGGTGTGCTTCCTGCAAGAAACCCACACCGTTCCGGGAGACGAGGCCACGTGGCTCCTGGAGTGGCAAGGAGGGGTCAGCATGAGTCACCTCTCCAACAATTCCTGCGGGGTGGCTGTCTTGCTGGCCCCGCATTTTCAGCCGGAGATCTTGAGGGTCAAGGAGCACGTGCCGGGCCGCTTGCTCCAGGTCACTGTTCGCCTGGGAGGCGTGCCGCTCCATTTAGTGAACGTGTACGCCCCCCGGACCGGTGCGCAGCAAGTGCGCTTCTTCGGAGAAGTGTCCGCTCTTCTGGGCTCCATCGACGTGGGCGAGTGCGTCATCCTCGGGGGGGATTTCAATTGTACCCTCGAGGCGCGGGACCGGTCGGGTCCCCCGCGAAGCCCGGCGGCGATGGAGAAGTTGCGGGACCTGGTCGGGTCCTTCGACTTGGTGGACGTCTGGCGAAATCTCCATCCCGACTCCAGCGCCTTCACGAGCGTGAGGTCTGGAGGAGGAAGGTCCAGAATCGACCGCCTTTACATTTCCCGGGCGTACGTCTCCTGCGTTCCGGCGGCTTCCATGCGGCCGGTGCCGTGCACGGACCACCACCTGGTGTGGGCGGAGCTCGCTCCGCTGCGCGCGCGGGGGGGGTCCGCGTACTGGCATTTTAACAACCTGCTGCTGGAGGACGCGCGGTTCCGGGATTCGTTTCGCCGGTTCTGGGCCGACTGGAGAAGGAAGCGGGGAGGCTTCCCCTCCTTGAGGCTATGGTGGGACGTGGGCAAGGCTCACGTCCGCGTCTTCTGTCAGGAGTACGCGAAGGGGTCGACCAAGAGGCGGGAGGCCCGGGTCGGGCGATTGGAGAAAGAAGTGCTCGACCTGGAGTCCCGTCTCGGTCAGGTCGTCGAGGACCCGGCCCTGCGGAAGGTGTACGAAGAGAAGAAGGGCGCGCTGAAGGACCTGCAGCTGGTCGGGTCCCGAGGCGCGTACGTGAGGTCGCGGATCCAGTTCCTGCGGGACCTGGACCGCGGCTCCCCCTTCTTCTACTCGCTGGAAAAAAGACGGGGGGTCCGTAAGCAGCTCTTGGGGCTGCTGGCCGACGACGGATCTCTGGTCTCGGATCCGGAGGGCATCAGCGCGGAGGCCCGGCCTATTACGGGGCTCTGTTCTCTTCGGATCCGTCCAGCGAGGATGCGCGCAGAGTTTTGTGGGAGGACCTGCCGAAGGTCGGCCCGGAGGGCGCCGAGAATTTAGAAGCTCCGCTAAGCCTGGCGGAGCTGACCGGCGCCCTGCGCCAGCTCTCGAGGGGCAAGTCCCCGGGGCTGGACGGGCTGACCGTGGAGTTCCACAGGGCGTTCTGGGACGTCTTGGGGGACGACTACGCGCGGGTCCTGGGGGAAAGTCTGGCGACCGGGGAGATGCCCCTCTCTTGGCGCAGGGCGGTCATCGTCCTGCTGCCCAAGAGGGGCGATCTCCGCCTACTTAAGAACTGGCGCCCGGTCTCCCTCCTCAGCACGGACTACAAAATTTTCGCCAGGGCTATGTCTGCTCGCCTTGGCACCGTGCTGGCCCGCATGATCCACCCCGACCAGTCCTACACGGTCCCGGGCCGGAGCATCCACGATAACATCCATCTGGTCCGGGACCTGGTCCACCATTCCCAGAGGGCTGGTCTGTCGGTCGCCTTCCTTTTCCTGGATCAGGAGAAGGCGTTCGACAGGGTGGATCACGAGTATCTTTTCGGGACTCTGCGCGCATTCGGGTTCGGGACGCATTTCGTCGCCCGGATCCGACTTCTGTACGCCGCCGCGGAGTGTCTGATTAAAGTTAACGGGTCTTTGACGGCGCCCCTTCGCTTCGGGAGGGGGGTGCGTCAGGGATGCCCCATGTCCGGTCAGTTATACGCCGTTTGCGTGGAGCCTTTCCTGCGCCTCTTGCGGAAGAGGTTGACGGGACTGGCTCTGCAAGGGCCGGGCGTGGAGGTGGTCCTCTCGGCTTACGCCGATGACGTGCTCCTCGCGGTCACGGATCCCGTCGACTTGCGGAGGATGCGAGAATGCCAGCAGATTTACTCGGACGCATCCTCCGCCAAGATCAACTGGGAGAAATGTTCTGGACTCCTGGTAGGCCCATGGCAGGTGGACACCCTGCCGGAGGAGTTCGGGCCTTTCGCCTGGAGCACCACGCACCTCTTCTACCTGGGAGTCTACCTCAGCCCGGCCGAGGACGCCTGGCCGGCGAACTGGCAAGAGCTGGAGGCCAAAGTCACCGCTCGCCTAGGGCGCTGGACAGGACTGCTCCGAGTGTTGTCCTACAGGGGTCGAGCGCTGGTCATAAACCAGCTGGTGGCCGCCATGTTGTGGTACCGGTTGGTCACTTTGATCCCTCCCCCTGCGTTTGTCGCCAAGATGCAGAAGAAGCTCGTCGACTTCTTCTGGGACAAAAGGAAGCACTGGGTCTCTGCCGCGGTTTTGAGTCTCCCGCTTAGGGAGGGCGGTCAGGCGCTGGTGTGCCTTCGCACCCAGGCGGCGACTTTCCGTCTTCAGACGCTGCAGAGATACCTGTACGTGGAGAATCCTCCTAGGTGGCGTGCGCTGGCGACGTATTTCTTCCGCCAGCTGCACGGCCTCAATTACGACACGCAGCTCCTGTTTGTGAGAGTGGGTGGCACGCGTGCCAGCCTGCGGGAGCTGCCTGTCTTCTACCAGGAACTGCTATGGGTTTGGAACAGCGTCGCCTCCGAGCGCAGTTTTCCCCCGTCAGGAGCGGCGGCCGTCCTTCGGGAGCCGCTGTTCAGGAATCCGCACCTCCACGACCGCGGGTTCGGCTGGCTGGCGGAGGGCAGGGCTGTGCCCGGTAAGGTGACCAGAGTCAGGGACCTGCTCGATGGCGGAGGAGCTGGCTGGATGGCGCCGGAGGAGTTGGCGAGGCGCATGTCTTGGGTCAACGTCCGGCTCGCGGTCAAAGCCATCGAGTCGCTAAAAGTGGCACTGGGCCCCGTCTCCACTAGGTGTGTCGAGGAGGCTCAAGCACGTGGGGCGATCCCGTCCGAACTGACCCCCGTTCGGACGGAATTCCTTATCGGCGCCCGGCCCCGAATCCTCCCTCGGGAGTCTCCGCCTCACCACTTGAGCCTTCTCGGAGAAATGCCCTCCGTGCCCTTTCAATCCGCACGGAGGCGTTTCCTGTACGGGCTGCTCCTGCACACTCTCCACTTTGCCATCTTCGTCTGCCGTCCGGACACGCCTTGGCGTACCATCCTGCCGTCCGGCGGAGGCGAAGGTCCCCATTGGAAGGCTCTCTACGCGGGAGTCTTCCCTTGTTCTATTGGGGACTTGGCCTGGAGGGTGTTGCACGGAGCAGTCCCGTGCAATAGGATTTTAAATAGGTTTACGGACTCCCAGGCTGCTTGCCATTTCTGCGGCCTGGAGGAGTCCGTCTATCACATTTATGTTGAATGTGAGAGGTTGCAGCCCCTCTTTCATTATTTGAAGGGGCTGCTCCTCAATTTCTGGTTGCACTTCAGCCCCACGCTCCTGATCTACGGTCACCCGGTGCGGAGGGGAGCGGGTAGGTCGGAGGACCTCCTCGTAGGACTGCTCCTGGGCCTGGCCAAGAAAGCCATTAATTGGTCCAGGCAGCGGGCGGTCGAGGGGGTCGTTCGGCCCGATTGCCTGCCTCTCTTCCGCGGCCATGTTCGCGCCCGGGTGGCCCTGGAGATGGAGCACGCGGTGTCCGCCGGCACGCTTGAGTTTTTCCGCGACCGGTGGGCGCCGCGGGGACTGGAGTGCATCGTCACCCCGGACTTTCAAATTTTAATTTGATTTATTAAGTTTCATTTAAAGTTTTAATTGATTTACAGTAAATTTGGGTTTGACCAACCAAAAAGAGGAACACCAGGTTATAGTCCAACAGTTTTATTTGAAATCACAAGCTTTCGGAGCGACTGCTCCTTCGTCAGGTGAAGTGAGGATATAAAGAGACCGCGCGCTGTTCCTCCTCCCACTGCCTGGGGAATGGGCCAGATATTTAAAGGGACAGGGACTCCCCTTTCTCTGCCTATTTATAGTTAAAGGGACAGACCCGTTTATCTTGGTGTGTCGGCGGACTTCACTCACAGAGCTCCCATGAACAGTCGCTCCCTTCTGTACTGTGCAGTGATTGTAAACCTGTCTGTTTCAGTGACTTGAGCCTTTCTAAAATGTCTCACTATTTTTGATGATCCATTTGACTTGCTTGTTTAATGTTGAAAGTCTTCAGAATTTTGCAGTGTGACGAAGGTTTCATTTAAAGGTGGAGTGATATTTCTTTCTAAATATTCTGTTCTCACCCTCCCCCTTCCACTTTAAAACACTCTGCGCTACTGACTGGGAAGGTCACAAATTCATTCCTTGATCTGGGCTGTTAGTTGATCTCTGACAAGGCAGCAGTTCAGGGGCCATAATTGGCCTCAGTACCACTGGGCTAAGTGTAAAAATCAGCCACTGCCCCGCTCTTGGTGGCGATCCAGTGACCTGAACTGGGAAGTGTATGACTGTCAATTGAGGACATGATTGGACTCGGCTGTGGTGCCTACCACAGTGGAAATGCTGCTGACACTCACTGAGTCGGCTGACGGTGAGGCACTCGAGATTAACTAATGTCTGTGGAATGGCACCCAGCCAGATTCAGCACCTTCTGGAGAGAAGGGGAGAAACAAAATCCCAGATGGTGTAATTAATGTTTTTAGACAGTCGGAATGGATTCAGTTGCCCATCTGAGTGGAAACTCGTGGATACAGTCACACCGGGGAGAGGCCGTTCACCAGCTGAGTGTGGAAAGAGATTCACTCACTCATCTCACCTATTCGCACACGGACATGTTCGTAATGGGGAGAATCCGTTCACTGCTCTGTATGTGGAAAGTGATTCAATCGATCATCCCATTTACTGACACACCAGCACAGTCACATCGGAGAGAGACCGTTCAGATACTTCACGTGTGGGAAGGGATTCACTCCGTTGTCCCAACTGTTGACACTCCAGAGTGTCCACATTGAGAACAGTTGCTTTGAATACTCTGACAGTGAGAAAAGCTTTCAAAGTTCAAAGCAGCTGATGCACGATTAGCGCATTGATACTGGAGAGAGGCTGTTTCAATATCCTGTGTGTGGGAAGAAATTCACCCCACCTGCTGAGACTCCAGTGAGTTCACATGTGATTGCAGGGGTTTGGATTCTGTTATTAATCACATCCAGGACTGAACCATGGCAGAGTGCCCGTGCACTGGGGTTTCTGTGTGAATTATTGATGAATATTCTCTCAATGGGGTCACAGACACTCATTCTCCATTCACTAATTGGGGCTTTCAATGTTCCCCAGCATGCCCCGCGGGGGAGAATGTGCCCTATTCACACTGGAGGAGCCCAGTGCGCAGGCGCAGTGCCCGCCCATATTTGGAGCATGCGCAGTGTCACTGTGATCAGAGCCTTCCGAGTGCAGGGAGCGGGACGATTTCTGATGAAAGGTCATCGACCTGAAATGTTAACTCTCTTTCTCTCTCCACGGATGCTGCCTGGCCTGCTGAGTTTTTCCAGCGTTTTCTGTTGTTATTTCGGATTTCCAGCATCCGCAGTATTTTGCTATCGATTTGAGAGACGCGGTTTTTGATCGGATTACGAATCGGGGGGCGCAGGGAGGTAATGCACCCGGCGGGTGAGCTTCATAAGCACCTGGCGTAGGCCGCAAGCCCGGAATGAGAACCTACAGGTTCCGCGATTGCAGCTCGGAGGCTTTTTCCCAGGAAAAGGCTGTGGTTAATGGCGGCCATCTTTGTAAAGGTACTCAGCAGATTTATGCGTCGCCATCTTGCTTCAACGAGCGGTAGAGCGCATGCGTGGCCATCTTTGTAAAGGAGCCACAAGGGGGCATGGCTTCAGGGTCCCAGTGAGTGAACTGAACCCAGCCAGAGTCAGCACCTTCAGGGGAGGAGAGGGAGGGGAACCAGTGAGTGTAGAACTGAACCCAGCCAGAGTCAGCACCTTCAGGGGAGGAAAGGGAGGGGAATCAGTGAGTGTAGAACTGAACCCAGCCAGGGTCAGCACCTTCAGGGGAGGAGAGGGAGGGGAACCAGTGAGTGTGGAACTGAACCCAGCCAGAGCCAGCACCTTCAGGGGAGGAGAGGGAGGGGAACCAGTGAGTGCAGAACTGAACCCAGCCAGAGCTGGGGGAGAAAACTGGAAGCAGAAGACAAACTGTCTTGTGATGTGCGATAGTTTTGGATTTCAGCACAGGGAGGAGGGAGAATGTGTGGGACCGGGATTTACAGCTTTGGGGGAACAAGACAGGAAAGAATGTTCCGTCGAAACTAGAAATGTCTGTTCTGAAATTCTGTCCTGTACTTACACTGATGAGTTTTGTAAACTCCTTTTACAGGATATTAGAAGGGGAGGATTTGAAGACAGGAATCTCGAACCAAACATCACATCAAGATCTGACAGAGTCACTCATTTACTCAGGACCTGAATGTCATTGACCTTTGAATGTGGAAGGAGAAATGTTTGTCTGTTCTGTCTGTGGGAAAAGATTTCAAACATCAGTGTGACTGGAAAAGCACCGAGACACACACACCCGAGTGAGATTGTTCCAGTGCACTGACTGTGGAAAGAGCTTTAACCAGTTACACAGCCTGAAAGAACATCGCACCATTCACAGCGGGGAGAAACCATACACGTGTTCTGTGTGTGGACGAGGTTTCAACTGATCATCCAACCTGGAGAGACACAAGGACACCCGCATCATGGAGAAACGGTGGAAATGTGGGGAATGTGAGGCAACACGGTGGCATAGTGGTTAGCACTGGTGCCTCACAGCGCCAGAGACCCGGGTTCGAATCTGACCTCGGGTGACTTTCTGTGTGGAGTTTGCACATTCTCCCCGTGTCTGCGTGGGTTTCCTCCGGGTGCTCCGGTTTCCTCCCACAGTCCAAAAATGTGTGGGTTAGGTTGATTTGGCTATGATAAATTGACCCTTAGTGTTAGGGGGGATTAAATATGTGGGGTTATGGGGATAGGATGGGATATGTTAGGGGGAATTAAATACGTGTGGTTACGGGGTTACGGGGGTAGGGTGAGATATGTGTACTGTGGGGATTAAAGCAGGGACAGGATACTGGATTTGGATGATCAGCCATGATCGTATTGAATGGCGGAGCAGGCTCGACGGGCCGAATGGCCTACTCCTGCTCCTAGATTCTATGTTTCTATGTGAGAAGGGATTCAGTTCCCCGTCTCAGCTGGAAATTTATCATCGCAGTCACACTGGGGAGAGACCGTTCACCTGCTCTGTCTGTGGGAAGGGATTCACTCAGTCATTCAACCTGCTGTCACACCAGCGAGTTCACACTGGGGAGAGGCCGTTCACCTGCTCCGAGTGTGGGAAGGGATTCACTCAGTCATTCAACCTGCTGTCACACCAGCGAGTTCACACCGGGGAGAGGCCGTTCACCTGCTCTGAGTGTGGGAAGGGATTCACTCAGTCATTCAACCTTCTAATTCACCAGCCAGTGCACACCGGGGAGAGACCGTTCACCTGCTCCGAGTGTGGGAAGGGATTCACTTGTTCATCCCACCTGCTGAGACACCAGCGAGTTCACACTGGGGAGAGTCCGTTCACCTGCTCCGAGTGTGGGAGAGGATTCACTACTTCATCCAGTCTGCTGAGACACCAGCGAGTTCACAAGTGACTGCAGAGGTTGGATTCTGCTGTTATTGCTGCTGTTAATCACATCCCGACTGAATCATGTTCATTCTGACAGTTGGGGTTTGTTTCTGCTGATGTTAATAACCCCTATAAATGGGCTGGAGTTTAATATTTTCATATTTCAAACAACAGTGTGTCGATATTTGATGTCTCCAAGATAAGAGGAGACTAATTGATGTCCTGTTACCAACTGCTCCATTTTTGGGCCTTTTCTCCTTTCTAACTCGAGATTATTTCAGTTCTCGTACCTTCGGTTACTCTCATGGACAAATCCCAGCTCCCCATACCTTCCAGAGTGCCTCTCCTAGCCTTGGTATCCAGGGAAGGTCTCGGTAACACGCCCGGGATCACTAAACACAAAACCCAGTCTGTTAATCACTTTCAGCTACTGGACTTAGCGTGTGTCCCACAGCATCTCTCTCACCTTCGATGTGTGAATAGAGCATCACGCCTGCAAACCTGCTTTCAATTTCAATTTGAATCCACTCAGCAAGTGTATTTAAAACAATACATACAAGTAAACAGATCACATCAAATAATTGGCCAAGGTTTAGAGTCAACAAGATGAACAAGTGAACACATCACGGCCCAATACCCCAGCTCTATAGTCACAGGAGAAAGTCTGTTATCTAACTCCTCGAGTGGACAGAATAGAGAAAGATCCCAACTCTAAGAACATCTAGAATCTGTTGTAAATATCTTTCAAATCCTGACTGGTCCAATCTGTCGGTTTCCTTTCAATTGAAGTGAATGGAAGATGAGAGGGGTGTTGGCATATGGACCTCGGTTAATTCAGCTTCTGAAAGGTGTTCATGTTTAGTTCATTCGATATCGGGGAAAATGTGGTCGGTATCATTAGAGAGAGAGATTTCACTGAGCAACAGCTGGTGTTTGCAACCAACTGGCCTTGGATATTTTCATCATAGAATGTTTCGATCAGAAATATGATGTTGGGATAAGAAAAGTCTGGAGACTAGTGGTTTGTGCTGCCCCAGGAAGGCCACAGTGTTTTTACCTGCTTCTAACGTTGTTGATGTGTGTTGAAGAAAATGCAGACTTGTGTCTCTGGACTGTGCAGTAGCCAGAGACGACCATATTAGGCAATGCCAGCTCCAGTTTGATAAGAGGTTGATGGCAGAGCAAGAGATCCAGCAGTTTTAAGAATTTATCTCCCGTTATCTGCAGACATCGAATGTCGCAGCGTGCTGACAAAATTGGACTTAAGACTTTAACCTATTGGGTTCAATTATTGGGATCGATTGTTATAGAATTGAATTGTTATAGAATGGAAAAGTAGTGAAGTTATGCTAAACTTGTATCGAAACTTGGTTAGACCACACTTGGAGCACTGCGTACAATTCTGGTCGCCATATTATAAAAAGGATATAGAGGCACTGGAGAGGGTGCAGAGAAGATTTACAAGGATGATACCAGAAATGAGAGGGTATACCTGTCAGGAAAAAATGGACAGGCTGGGTCTGTTTTCTTGAAAAAAGAAGGCTGAGGGGTGACCTAATAGAGGTCTTTAAAATGATGAAAGGTTTTGATAGAGTAGATACAGAGAGAGTGTTTCCACTTGTGGGGAAGAGCATAACTAGAGGCCATCAATATAAGATAGTCACCAAGAAATCCAATAGGGAATTCAGGAGAAACTTCTTTACCCAGAGAGTGGGGAGAATGTGGAACTCGCTACCACAGGGAGTGGTTGAAGCGAATAGTATAGATGCATTTAAGGGGAGGCTGGACAAGCATATGAGGGAGAAGGGAATAGAGGGCTTTGCTGATAGATTTAGATGGGGAAAGATGGGAGGAGGCTCGAGTGGAGCGTAAATGCCGGCATGGACTGGTTGGGCCGAATGGCCTGTTTCTGTGCCGTATATCCTGTGTAATCCTGTGTAGTCACAGCAAACAGACAGTTTAACAGACTGCCCATGGTCCACTCTAACCCCCACCTTCTCTCTCTCTCACTATTTATGGGCACTGCTGCAGTAATTGCTCCTCTGACCTTTCCTCTCTTGTCCCTCCTACACCCCTAATACACGGCCCGACACAATCTCCCTCCCCCTACATCCTCACTGTGCTGGAATCCACACCAGTCTCCCCATCTGCTCCTTGTTCTCTCCCTGGATCCGAAAACTACTGAACTCAGTCTTCCCTCCTGAAGTCTCCAGGCTCTAAAACTGAAGCTTGGTGTCCCTCAGTCCCTACTCCTCCCCTTCTCTCCTCCTCTTTTCCCCGGGGTGTGTCCACACTCTGGGCATTGGACCTTGCCCAGGGATTCTCAGTATGAACAGGTGGGGTGTGTTTTGAGACAGGGTGTACCCGCTCTGCTCCTCTTTTCCCCGGGGTATGTCCACACTCTGGGCCTTGGGCCTTGCCCGGGGATTCTCAGTATGAACAGGTGGGGTGTGTTTTGAGACAGGGTGTCCCCGCTCTCCTCCTCTTTTCCACTTGGTTGTGTCCACACTCTGGGCCTTGGGCCTTGCCCGGGGATTCTCAGTATGAACAGGTGGGGTGTGTTTTGAGACAAGGTGTCAACGCTCTCCTCCTCTTTTCCCTGGGGTGTGTCCACACTCTGTGCCTTGGGCCTTGCCCGGGGATTCTCAATATGAACAGGTGGGGTGTGTTTTGAGACAGGGTGTCCCCGCTCTCCTCCTCTTTTCCCCCGGGGTGTGTCCACACTCTGGGCCTTGGGCCTTGCCCGGGGATTCTCAATATGAACAGGTGGGGTGTGTTTTGAGACAGGGTGTCCCCGCTCTCCTCCTCTTTTCCCCGGGGTGTGTCCACACTTTGGGCGTTGCCCGGGGATTCTCAGTATGAACAGGTAGGCTGTGTTTTGAGACAGGGTGTCCCCGCTCTCCTCCTCTTTTCCCCGGGGGTGTGTCCACACTCTGGGCCTTGGGCCTTGCCCGGGGATTCTCAGTATGAACAGGTGGGGTGTGTTTTGAGACAGGGTGTCTCCGCTCTCCTCCTCTTTTCCCCCAGGGTGTGTTCCACACTCTGGGCCTTGGGCCTTGCCCGGGGATTCTCAGTATGAACAGGTGGGGTGTGTGTTGAGACAGGGTGTCCCCGCTCTCCTCCTCTTTTCCCCGGGGTGTGTCCACACTCTGGGCCTTGGGCCTTGCCCGGGGATTCTCAGTATGAACAGGTGGGATGTGTTTGGAGACAGGGTGTCCCGGCTCTCCACCTTTAAAGGGACAAGGAGACGACCAGCTTGGCTGAATGGCCCTGCTTTATGACATCACTGCAGTGCCGAGCAACCAACCTCCCTGAGCCCTGCTCATTATTGGCTGGCAGTGTTTGATGGGACAGTGTAGAGGAAGCTTTACTCTGTTTCTAACCCGTGATGTACCTGCCCTGAGAGTGATTGATGGGACTATGTCGAGAGTGTTTTACTCTGTATCTAACCCGTGCTTTCACTGCCCTGCCCTGCAAGTGTTTGATTGGGACAGTGTAGAGAGAGTTTACTCTGTATCTAACCAGTATTGTACCTGCCCTGGGAGTGTTTGATCGGACAGTGTCGAGGGAGCTTTACTCTCTATCTGGCGTGGGCTGTACCTGGCCTGGGAGGTTTTGATGGGACAGTGTAGAGGGAGCTTTACTCTGTATCTAACCCTTGCTATACCTGCCCTGGGAGTGTTTGATGGGACAGTGTAGCGGGAGCTTTACTCTGTATCTAACCCGTGCTGTACCTTCCCTGGGAGTGTTTGATGGGACAGTGTAGAGGGAGCTTTACTCTGTATCTAACCCGTGCTGTACCTGCCCTGGGAGTGTTTCTTGGGACATTGTAGAGGGAGCTTTACTCTGTATGTAACCCGTCGTGTACCTGCCCTGGGATTGTTTCTTGGGACAGTGCAGAGAGAGCTTTACTCTGTATCTAACCCGTGCTGCACCTGCCCTGGAAGTGTTTGATGGGAGAGTGTAGAGGGAGCTTTACTCTGTATCGAACCCGTGCTCTACCTGCCCTGGGAGTGTTTGATGGGACAGTGTAGAGGGAGCTTTACTCTGTATCTAACCCGTGCTCTACCTGCCCTGGGAGTGTTTGATGGGACAGTGTAGAGGGAGCTTTACTCTGTATCTAACCCATGCTGTACCTGCCCTGGAAGTGTTTGATGGGACAGTGTAGAGGGAGCTTTACTCTGTATCTAACCCATGCTGTACCTGCCCTGGAAATGTTTGATGGGACAGTGCAGTGAGGGCTTTACTCTGTATCTAACCCATTCTGTACCTGCCCTGGGAGTGTCTGATGGGGACAGTGTCGAGGGAGCTTTAATCGGTATCTAACCCGTGCTGTACCTGTCCTGGGACTGTTTGATGGGACAGTGTAGAGGGTGCTTTCCTCTGTGTCTAACCCGTGCTGTACCTGTCCTGGGAGTGTTTGATGGGACAGTGTAGATGGAGCTTTACTCTGTATCTAACCCATGTTGTACCTGCCCTGGGAGTGTTTGATGGGCCAGTGTAGAGGGAGCTTTACTCTGTATCTAACCCGTGGTGTACCTGCCCTGGCAGTGTTTGATTTTGACAGTGTAGAGGGAGCTTTACTCTGTATCTGACCCGTGATGTACCTGCCCTGGGAGTGATTGATGGGACTATGTCGAGAGTGTTTTACTCCGTATCTAACCCGTGCTATAACTGCCCTGCCCTGCAAGTGTTTGATTGGGACAGTGTAGAGAAAGTTTACTCTGTATCTAACCAGTGTTGTACCTGACCTGGGAGTGTTTGATGGGACAGTGTAGAAGGAGCTTTACTCTGTATCTAACCCGTGCTGTACCTGCCCTGGGAGTGCTTGATGGGACAGTGTAGAGGGAGCTTTAATCGGTATCTAACCCGTGCTGTACCTGCCCTGGGAGTGTTTGATGGGACAGTGCAGAGGAAGCTTAACGCTGTAACTAACCTGTGCTGTACCTGCCCTGGGAGTGTTTGATGGGATAGTGTAGAGAGAGCTTTTCTCCGTATTGGTGAGATTGGTGAGCAAAGTTAAAGCACATGGGATTGGGGGTAATGTGTTGACGTGGATTGAGAACTGGTTGGCACACAGGAAACAAAGAGTAGGAGTAAATGGGTACTTTTCAGAATGGCAGGCAGTGACCAGCGGGGTACCGCAGGGTTCGGTGCTGGGACCCCAGCTGTTTACATTATATATTAATGATTTGGACGAAGGGATTAAATGTAATATCTCCAAATTTGCGGATGACACTAAATTGGGAGGCAGTGTGAACAATGAGGAGGATGCTTGGAGGCTACAGAGTGACTTGGACAGGTTGGGTGAATGGGCAAATGTATGGCAGATGAAGTACAATGTGGATAAATGTGAGGTTATCCACTTTGGTGGTAAAAATAGAGAGGCGGACTATTACCTGAATGGTGGCAGATTAGGGAAAGGGGACGTGCAACGAGACCTGGGCGTCATGGTACATCAGTCACTGAAGGTGGGAATGCAAGTGCAGCAGGCAGTCAAGAAAGCAAACGGAATGATGGCCTTCATAGTAAGGGGATTTGAGTACAGGAGTAGGGAGGTGATGCTGCAGTTGTACAGGGCCTTGGTGAGGCCACACCTGGAGTATTGTGCGCAGTTTTGGTCTCCTAACTTAAGGAAGGACATTCTTGCTATTGAGGGAGTGCAGCGAAGGTTCACTAGATTGATTCCTGGGATGGCCGGACTGACATATCAAGAAAGATAGGGTCAACTGAACTTGTATCCTCTGGAGTTCAGAAGAATGAGGGGGGATCTTATAGAGACATTTAAAATCCTGACTGGTTTAGACAAATTAGATGCGGGCAGAATGTTCCCAATGTTAGGGAAAACTAGAACCAGGGGTCACAGTCTAAGGATTAAGGGGAAGCCATTTAAGACTGAGCTGAGGAGGAACTTCTTCACCCAGAGAGTGGTGAATCTATGGAATTCTCTTCCACAGAAGGTTGTTGAGGCCAGTTCGCTAAATATATTCAAAAGGGAGTTAGATATAACACTCACAACTAGGGGGATCAAGGGGTATGGCGAGAAAGCAGGAATGGGGTACTGAGGTAGCATGTTCAGCCATGAACGCATTGAATGGCGGTGCAGGCTCGAAGGACCGAATGGTCTACTCCTGTATCTATTTTCTATGTTTCTATGTTTCTATGTATCTATCCCATGCTGTACCTGCCCTTGAGTGATTGACGGGACAGTGTAGATGGAGCTTTAATCAGTACCTAACCTGTGCTGTACCTGCCATGGGAGTGTTTGATGGGACAGTGTAGAGGGAACTTTACTCTGTATCTAACCCCTGCTGTTTCTGCCCTTTTGTACTCTACACCCCTATTTATAAAATCTAAGATCCCATGTGCTTTTTAAACACTTGTTCAGCTTGTCCCTCCCACTTTTAAAGGTGTGTGTTTCTGAACTCCTTGTTGGTTTTAGTGATATTAACAGAACATGGCTAAAGTACATTAACATAAATGTCTGATATAATGGGCATCATGGGAGAGAGAAGTTTAGTCTGAGTTAGAAACTCAAGCAGGCGTTTCACTGCAGACAGGTCACCATGGCAACACTGATAAGACATTCCATTCTACAAATTCCGCTCGGGTGAAACTCTAATCAGATCAGGGGAAAGAACCGGGTTTGTCTGTTATTAACCACAATATAAACTTAAACCAGAGTGAGTAATAGAATAGATCAGATTATAATGTGTGATGTTTATACCTCTAACTGTCAAACTATAAGAAATAACATCATTAACAGCAGGCAGGGTAGTTTAGGGATAATGAGAACATTACTGAAGAAAAGGGAACCAGGGAAAGTGTCCTTGTAAACCACACCTCTTTACTGTTCTGCTCCTCCACTCCTTTTAAACTATTTCCATTTAATGTACTTTTCCTACCATTTTCTTCCTCCCAAAATGCATCACCTCACATTTCTCTGCGTTAAATTTCAGCTGCCATCTCCCTGCCCCATTTACTAACCTGTGTATTCACACTGAAGTCACTTACAGTCCTCTTCACAGTAGGCCAGGGTCCCTATTTTGGACTCATCTGGAGATTTTGATCTTGTGCCCCACATACCCAAGCCCAGATCATTTCTCTATATTGAGAAGAGCAGTGGTCCCAACACTGACCCTGGGGGGCACCACTGTGTACATCCCTCCAGTCTGAAGAACATCCATTAACCACTACTCTCTGTTTTCTGCCCTTTACCCAACTTCCTATCCACGCTGCCCCACTCCCTTTAATACCGTCAGCCTTCATTTGATCAAAAAGCTTCCTGTCCGGCACCTTATCCAACACCTTTTGACAATCCATCTCCACAACATCCACTGCATTTCCTTTCTCACTACACTGTGTTATTTCCTGAAATAATCCCTGCTGTCTGTCCTGAGTGAATCCATTTCACTGCCAAATGTTGCAATCTTTGCTCCACCCCACAGGGTTCCATCTGTGGTGTGGAGCAAACAACAGAAAGTCCACAAAGCGGCCCCGCGGCAAACTCCGGGACAGGGAGGAAGTGAGTCAGGGAGCATCTGTAAATGGAGACTGGTCAGGGAGTGTCTGTAAATGGAGACTGGTCAGGGAGCGTCTGTAAATGGAGACTGGTCAGGGAGCGTCTGTAAATGGAAGAGAAATGGTGAGTGGTCAGGGAGCGTCTGTAAATGGAGAAGAAATGGAGACTGGTCAGGGAGCGTCTGTAAATGGAGAAGAAATGGAGACTGGTCAGGGAGCGTGTGTAAATGGAGGAGAAATGTGGAATGGTCAGGGAGCGTGTGTAAATGGAGGAGAAATGTGAGTGATCAGGAAGATTCCGTTAAAGAAGAAGAAATGGCAACTGGTCAGGGAGCATCTGTGAATGAAGTAGAAATGGTGCTTGGTCAGGGAGCATTATTCAATGAAGGAGAAATGGTGAGTGGTCAGGGAGCGTCTAAATGGAGAAGAAATGGTGAGTGGTCAGGGAGCGTCTGTAAAGGAAGGAAAAATGGGGAATGGTCAGGGAGCATCTATAAATGGAGGAGAAATGTGACTGGTCAGGGAGCGTCTATAAATGAAGGGGAAATGTGACTGGTCAGAGAGCGTCTGTAAATGGAGAAGAAATGGTGAGTGGTCAGGGAGCGTCTGTAAATGAAGGAAAAATGGGGAATGGTCAGGGAGCATCTATAAATGGAGGAGAAATGTGACTGGTCAGGGAGCGTCTGGAAATGGAGGAGAAATGGTCAATGGTTAGGGATTGTCCGTAAATGGAGACTTGCCAGGGAGCGTCTGTAAATGAAGGAGAAATGAGGACTGGTCAGGGAGCATCTGTAAATTGAGAAGAAATGGAGATTGGTCAGGGAGCATCTGTAAATGGAGTAGAAATGTGAGTGGTCGAGGAGTGTCTGTAAATGAAGGAGAAATGGCGACTGGTTGGGGAGCGTCTGTAAATGGAGGAGAAATGGTGACAGGTCAGGGAGCATCTGTAAATGAAGAAGAAATGCTGCCTGGTCAGGGAGCATCATTCAATGAAGGAGAAATGGGCACTGGGTCAGGGAGCATCTGTAAATGAAGGAGTAATGCTGACTGGTCTGGGAGTGTCTGTAAATGGAGGAGAAATGGTGACTGGTCTGGGAGCGTCTATAAATGAGGGAGAAATGGGCACTGGTCAGGGAGTGTCTGTAAATGAAGGAGAAATGGTGACTGATCAGGGAGCGTCTGTAAATGGAGGAGAAATGGTGACTGGTCTGGGAGCGTCTGTAAATGGAGGAGAAATGGTGACTGGTCAGGGAGCGTCTGTAAATGAAGGAGAAATGGTGACTGATCAGGGAGTGTCTGTAAATGAAGGAGAAATGTTGACTGGTCAGAACATAAGAACATAAGACGTAGGAGCAGGAGTAGGTCATTTGGCCCCTCGAGCCTGCTCCACCATTCAATAAGATCATGGCTGATCTGATCTTGGTTTCAACTCCACTTCCCTGCCCGTTCCCCTTAACCCTTCACTCCCTTATCGTTCAATAATCTGTCTCTCTCCACCTTAAATATATTCAATGACCCAGCCTCCACAGCTCTCTGGGGAAGAGAATTCCAAAGATTTCTGAGAGAAGATTTTAAGATTCCTCCTCATTTCCGATTTAAAGGGGTTTCCCCTTATTCTGAAATTATGTCCCCTAGTTCTAGATTCCCCCATGAGGGGAAACATCCTCCCTGCAGCTACCCTGTCAAGCCCCTTCAGAATCTTATATGTTTCAATAAGATCCCCTCTCATTCTTCTAAACTCCAATGAGTATAGGCCCAACCTGCTCAACCTTTCTTCATAAGACAACCCTTTCATCTCCGGAATCAACCTCTTGAACCTTCTCTGAACTGCCTCCAATGCAAGTATATCCTTCCTTAAATAAGGAGACCAAAACTGTACGCAGTACTCCAGGTGTGGCCTTACCAACGCCCTGTACAGTTGTAACAGGACTTCCCTGCTTTTATACTCCATTCCCTTTGCAATAAAGGCCAACATTCCATTTCCCTTCCTAATTACTTGCTGTACCTGCATGCTAACTTTTTGTGATTCATGTACAAGGACCCCCAGATCCCTCTGTACCTCAGCATTTTGTAATCTCTCCCCATTTAAATAATAATTTGCTTTTTTATTTTTCCTACCAAAGTGGATAACCTCGCATTTTCCCACATTAAACTCCATCTGCCAGATTTTTGCCCATTCACTGAGCCGACCTCTATCCCTTTGGAGATTCTTTGCGTCCTCCACACAACTTGCTTTCCCACCTATCTTTATATCATCAGCAAATTTGGCTACATTACACTCAGTCCCTTCATCCAAGTCATTAATATAGATTGCAAATAGTTGAGGCCCCAGCACTGATCCCTTCAGCACCCCACTAGTTACAGTTTGCCAACCTGAAAATGACCCATATATCCCGACTCTCTGTTTTCTGTTAGTTAGCCAATCCTCTATCCATGCTAATATATTACCCCCAACCCCGTGAGCTCTTATCTTGTGTTGTAACTTTTTATGTGGCACCTTATTGAATGCCTTCTGGAAATCCAAATACACCACATCTACTGGTTCCCCTTTATCCACCCTGCTCGTTACATCCTCAAAGAACTCTAGTAAATTTGTCAAACATGATTTCCCTTTCATAAAACCATGCTGACTCTGCTTGACTATATTATGATTTTCTAAATGTCCTATCACTTCCTTAATGATGGACTCCAGCATTTTCCCAATGACAGATGTTAGGCTAACTGGTCGATAGTTGCCTGCTTTCTGTCTCCCTCCTTTCTTAAATAGGGGCGTTATATTTACGGTTTTCCAGTCCGCTGGAACCTCTCCAGAATCCAGGGAATTTTGGTAGATTACAACCAATGCATCCACTATCTCTGTAGCCACCTCTTTTAAGACTCTGGGATGCAGACCATCGGGTCCAGGGGACTTGTCCACCTTTAGTCCCATTAGTTTGCCTAGTACTTTCTCTCTATTGATAGTGATTGTTTTAAGTTCCCCCCCCCCACCCCAATAGCCCCTTGATTATCCATTATTGGGATGCTTTTAGTGTCTTCTACCATGAAGACCGATACAAAATATTTGTTCAAAGTCTCTGCCAATTCCCTGTTTCCCATTATTACTTCCCCAGACTCATCCTCTAGGGGACCAACGTTTACTTTAGCTACTCTCTTCCTTTTTATATACCTGTAGAAGCTCTTACTGTCTGTTTTTATATTTCTTGCTAGCTTCCTCTCATAAGCTATCTTCTCTTTTTTAGTCGTCCTTTGCTGATTTTTAAAAATTTCCCAATCCTCTGGCCTTTCACTATTCTTCGCAACATTGTATGCTTTTATTTTCAATTTGATACCATCCTTTACTTCCTTAGTTAGCCATGGATGGTTCATCCTTCTCTTGGAGTCTTTCTTTTTCACTGGTATATCTTTGCTGAGAGTTATGAAATTTTTCCTTAAATGTTTGCCACTGCTTTTCTACAGTCTTACCCTGTAATATATTTTCCCAGTCCACTTTAACCAAGTCTGCCTTCATACCTTTGTAATTACCTTTGTTTAAGTTCAGGACACTAGTTTGAGACCTAGCTTTCTCACCCTCAAACTGAATTTGAAATTCTACCATGTATGATCACTCTTCCCAAGAGGATCCTTCACTTCGAGATCATTAATTAATCCAGCCTCGTTACACATTACCAGATCTAAAATAGTCTTCTCCCTGGTTGGTTCCACAACATATTGTTCCAAGAAACCATCCCGTATACACTCTAAGAACTCTTCCTCAAGTCTACCTTTGCCAATATGCTTTGTCCAGTCATTATGAAGATTAAAATCTCCCATGATCATAGCTGTACCTTTCTTACAAGCCTCTATTATTTCTTGATTTATTCTCTGTCCTACAGTGTGGCTACTGTTTGGGGGCCTGTAGAGCACTCCCACCAGTGACTTTTTACCCTTATTATTTCTTATCTCCACCCAAACTGATTCTACGTCTTGATCTTCTAGGCCAATATCATTTCTCATTACTGCACTGATCTCATCCCTTATTAACAGAGCTACACCACCTCCTTTTCCTTTCTGCCTATCCTTACGAAATGGCAAATACCCCTGAATATTCAGTTCCAATCATTGGTCACCTTGCAACCACGTCTCTGTAATGGCTATCAGATCATACCCCTTTATTTCTATTTGTGCTGTCAAGTCATCTATCTTGTTACGAATGCTGCGTGCGTTCAGCTTTTAATTTTCTCTTTTTACCATTTTTCCATATTCTGACACCTCTGTCTGTAAATGAAGGAGTAATGATGACTGGTCAGGGAGCGTCTATAAATGGAGAAAAATGGAGACTGGTCAGGGAGCGTCTGTAAATGAAGGTAACATGGTGAGTGGTCAGGGAGCATCTGTAAATGAAGGAGAAATACTGACTGGTCAGGGAGCGTCTGTAAATGAAGGAGAAATACTGACTGGTCAGGGAGCGTCTGTAAATGAAGGTAAAATGGTGAGTGGTCAGGGAGCATCTGTAAATGAAGGAGAAATACTGACTGGTCAGGGAGCGTCTGTAAATGAAGGAGAAATACTGACTGGTCAGGGAGCGTCTGTAAATGAAGGAGAAATGGGGAATGGTCAGGGAGCGTCTGTAAATGAAGGAGAAATACTGACTGGTCAGGGAGCGTCTGTAAATGAAGGTAAAATGGTGAGTGGTCAGGGAGCGTCTGTAAATGAAGGTAAAATGGTGAGTGGTCAGGGAGCATCTGTACATGAAGGAGAAATACTGACTGGTCAGGGAGCGTCTGTAAATGAAGGAGAAATACTGACTGGTCAGGGAGCGTCTGTAAATGATGGAGAAATGGTGATGGGTCAGGGAGCGTCTGGAAATGAAGGAGAAATGGTGACTGATCAGGGAGCGTCTGTAAATGAAGGAGAAATGGTGATGGGTCAGGGAGCGCGTTCACTTGCTCCATGTGTGGGAAAGGATTTAACCAGTCCTCGCCCCTGCTGACACACCAGCGCGTTCACACTGGGGAGAGGCCATTCTCCTGCTCCGGGTGTGGGAAAGGATTTAACCAGTCCTCGCCCCTGCTGACACACCAGCAAGTTCACACTGGGGAGAGGCCGTTTACCTGCTCCGTGTGTGGGAAAGGATTTAACCAGTCCTCTCACCTGCTGACACACCAGCGAGTTCACACGAGAGAGAAGTCATTTAAATATTCTGTGTGTGGGAAGGGATTCATCCGTTCATCCAACCTGCTGATAAACCAACTGTTGGGGTTGGATTCTGCTGTTATTGCTGCTGTTAATCACATCCCGGACTGAACCATGTTCACACTGACAGTTGGGGTTTGTTTCTGCTGATGTTAATAACCCCTATAACTGGGCTGGAGTTTAATATTCTGGATATCAAAGGGTGAAAGGTCAGAGTCACTCTTGTCCCTGAAAGGGTGGTACAAATCCTGCTGATTGTGTTTCCCTCCATTGTTACTTTTGCCAAATAATCTTTAAAGGGATTTCCCAAATACTGACAACTATCTCAAATAGAGCTAAAATCTGTGTAGGTTTTGGGGCAATAATGTTCAGAGACGAACATGTTTTAACATAAATTAGTTAAAATACATTGCCATGAAATGTCTGATATAATGGGCATTGTGGGAGAGAGAAGTTTAGTCTGAGTTAGAAACTCAAACAGGAGCTTCACTGCAGACAGGTCGCCATGGCAACACTGATAAGACATTCCATTCACTGAATCCACTGAGTGGAAACTGTAATCAGATCAGGGGAAAGAACCGGGTTTGTCTGTTAGTAACCACAATATAAGCTTAAACCACAGTGAGTAAACGATCAAATTATAATGTGTGATGTTCATACCTATAACTGTGAAACTGTAAAATAACATCATTAACAGCAGGCAGGGTAGTTTAGGGATAATGAGAACATTACTGAAGAAAAGTAACTGCCGGGAACCAGGGAAACTGTCCTTGCAAATCACAGATTAGAGAAGTTCCAGCTGTCTTTCCCTTGCTTCCTGCCAAAACCCAGCAGAGAAGACAAAGAAGAGTCAGGTGCCAGAGATGGATCACTACAGGGTATAAAAGTGAGGGGATCCTGATGTAAGGGGGCAGTCGGGACTGGAGACACCGGAGATCAAGCTCAGGGCGCCCGAGGTTCCATCCAGCGGGCTCACCTCGTGTAAGTTACTGTGGACATGCGGGACTTGCAAGTTTACTCTGATTGATGGATCAATGTAAGGTACGGTAGAGGACAGAGAATCTGCTCAAAGTATATTCTAATAAGGTATTAAAGTTGCTGACATGAGACTCTCGAACCTGCTAATGAATAAGACAAGGCATCAGCTAGACAGTCCTCTTCACAGTTGGCCAGGGTCCCTATTTTAGTCTCATCTGGAGATTTTGATCTTGTGCCCCACATACCCAAGCCCAGATCATTTCTCTGAGATGATTCACTAGGTTAATTCCAGAGATGAGGGGTTTGACTTATGAGGAAAGGTTGAGCAGGCTGGGTCTATACTCATTGGAATTTAGAAGAATGAGAGGTGATCTTATCGAAACATATAAGATACTGAGGGGGCTCGATAGGGTAGATGCAGAGAGGATGTTTCCCCTCATGGGGAAATCTAGAACTCGGGGGCACGGTCTCAGAATAAAGGGTCGCCCTTTTAGAACTGAGATGAGGAGGAACTTCTTCTCTCAGAGGGTCGTAAATTTGTGGAATTCTCTGCCCCAGAGAGCTGTGGAGGCTGGGTCATTAAATACATTTAAAGTGGAGATAGACACATTTTTGCAAGATAAGGGAGTGAAGGGTTATGGGGAGCGGGCTGGGAAGTGGCTTTGAGCCCTAGATCAGCCATGATCTTATTGAATGGCGGAGCAGGCTCGAGGGGCCAAGTGGCCTATTCCTGCTCCTATTTCTTATGTTCGTATGTTCTCTGGGAACCTTATCAAACACCTTTTGACAATCCATCTGCACAACATCCACTGCATTTCCTTTCTCACTACACTGTGTTATTTCCTGAAATAATCCCTGCTGTCTGTCCTGAGTGAATCCATTTCACTGCCAAATGTTGCAATGTTTGCTCCACCCCACAGGGTTCAATCTGTTCAAAGCCACAACAGAAAGGTCCAGTTTTCTCCTGGAGTTTGAGAGAAATCAGCTTCAACAACGAGGCAGAGTTTCAGCCAATGAGAGAGATCCGGGCTCAGCCCCGCCCACTGGGTGTCGCAAGCCCCGCCCCTCACACACTCCGATTGGTGGGAGGACCAGCCGCCCGCACTGGCCTCCAGCCCCGCTCCGCTCTTCCTATTGGTCCGCAATTCCCGTCAATCACCCGGGCAGTGTGAACTGAGCATGCGCGGGAGAGGCTCATTGTTGGGCAGTGGCGGAGACTGAGTGACCCGACAGGGGAAACAACAAGTGGCCTTGACACAGCAGAGGGAGCAACTCCGAGCCGGTTAGCATCAGGGTGGGCGGTGGATGTGGAACTCGCTCCGAGGCCTCCTGTGCAGGGCTTTCTTGTTGCATCAGTTTGAGCTGGAGTGGAGAGGGGGGAGAAGCTGCTGGGTTTAACCCCCAGTACTTCTGAGACCAGTGGGACCCAACAATTTCCAATGTGAGACTGTGAAGGGAGGTGGATTCTAGGGGAGATTAAGTTGCTAAACAGACACTGTCCGTACAGTGTAAAAGATTATCGTTTTAGGAACAAGTATTTCTGTAGAGGCTTTCAATCCATTTTATATATACAGATTTTTTTAATTCATTCGATGTGGGTGTCACTAGCAAGGCCAGCATATATTGCCACTCCCGAGTTGCCCGTTGAGAAGGTGATGCTGGGCCATCTTCTTGAACCTCTGCAGTCCGTGTGGTGAAGGTACTCTCGGAATGCTGTTAGGTGAGGAGTTCCAGGATTTTCACCCAGCGAAGATGTAGGAACGGCGATATATGCCCAAGTCAGGATAGTGTGTGACTTGGAGGGGAACTGGGAGCTGATGGTGTTCCCATG
Source organism: Squalus acanthias (assembly GCA_030390025.1). Classification (NCBI taxonomy): domain Eukaryota; kingdom Metazoa; phylum Chordata; class Chondrichthyes; order Squaliformes; family Squalidae; genus Squalus; species Squalus acanthias. The sequence continues at coordinate 234,711 of JASTWF010000279.1, forward strand.
CACCTGCTGCCCTTGTCCTTCTAGGTGGTGGAGGTCGTGTGTTTGGGAGGTGCTGTCAAAGTTCTAGTCGAGTTGCAGATGTATAAAGTACCTCTCCTTCACCCCACCCCCTCCCACCTCGCTCTCTCTCCTTCACCCCTCCCCCTCCCACCTCACTCTCTCTCCTCCCATAGAGGCCAGAGTCTTGTGTAGGCCCAGACCGGGTGGCGGGTTCCCTTCCCTGAAGGACATTAGTGAACCAGGTGGGTTTTTACGACAATCCGGCAGCTTTCATGGTCACTTTTTTCTAGTGCCGGCCCCACAAATTCCCAGATTCATTCAGCTCAATTTCACAACCTGTTTTTGTGGGTCATTTCTCACCCTCCCTTTTTCCTGTTTTGAATTAATTCTACAGGGTATTAGAAGGAGAGGATTTGCAGACGGGAAACTCAAACCAAACATCACTTCAAGACCTGACAGAGTCACTCGATTCATCAGGACCTTTGAACATGGAAGCAGAAAGCACCGTTCAGAGCGGGGAGAAACCGTACACGTGTTCTGTGTGTGGACGAGGCTTCAGCCGATCCTCTGGCCTGTTGAGACACAAGCGCAGTCACACCGGGGAGAAACCATGTAAATGTGGGGACTGTGGGAAGCGATTCAACTACCCGTTTGAGCTGGAAATTCATCGACGAGTTCACACCGGGGAGAGGCCGTTCACCTGCTCTGAGTGCGGGAAGGGATTCACGTGTTCATCCTCCCTGCTGACACACCAGCGAGTTCACACTGGGGAGTGGCCGTTCACCTGCTCTGAATGTGGGAAGGGATTCGCATGTTCATCCCACCTGCTGACACACCAGCGAGTTCATACTGGGGAGTGGCCTTTCACCTGCTCTCAGTGTGGGAAGGGATTCACTCGGTCATCCCACCTGCTGACACACCAGCGAGTTCACACTGGGGAGAGGCCGTTCACCTGCTCTCAGTGTGGGAAGGGATTCACTCAGTTATCCACCCTGCTGAATCACCAGAGTGTTCACACTGGGGTGAGGCTGTTCACCTGCTCCGAGTGCGGGAAGGGATTCATTCAGTCATCCACCCTGCTGACTCACCAGCGAGTTCACACTGGAGAGAGGCCATTCACCTGCTCTGAGTGTGGGAAGGGATTCACTCAGTCATCCGCCTTGCTGAAACACCAGCGAGTTCACACTGGGGAGAGGCCGTTCACCTGCTCTGAGTGTGGGAAGGGATTCACTCAGTCATCTAACCTGCTGACACACCAGAGAGTTCACACTGGGGAGAAGCCATTCACCTGTTCCAAGTGTGGGAAGGAATTCACTTGTTTATCCAACCTGCTGAAACACCATCGAGTTCACACTGGGGAGAGGCCATTCACCTGCTCTTAGTGTGGGAAGGGATTCACTCAGTCATCCCACCTGCTGACACGCCAACGAGTTCACACTGGGGAGAGGCCATGCACCTGCTCCGTCTGTGGGAAGGGATTCACTCTATCATCCAACCTACTGAAACACCAGCGAGTTCACAAGTGACTGCAGAGGTTAGATTCTGATGTTTTTGCTGCTGTTAATTACATCCTGGACCGAATTGTGTTCATTCTGACAGTTGGGGTTTGTTTCTGCTTATAAACTCCAGCCCACCTACAGGGGTTATTAATATTCTGGATATATGTCAAATAAATCAGTTTGCTTTAAACACATTGTGGTGGATTTTTGTCGTTCCCACCTGAGTGTTTAGCATCACCTGGCTGGAGCTCAGAAAGGACAATCTGGGGGGAGGATCGTACGGCGGGAACAGAACTACAGCCTGGACACAGTCCTTCAGGGCCACACTGAGAGGGGCAAACGGCACTTTGGTCTTTCTCGTGTCTCTTCACTGAAACCAAAGTCGCCGTGCGGGTTAATCTTGAGGCCTGTAAGGTCCAGATGATTTCCACCCAAGGGTGTGTAAAGAGATCGGACGGGTGCTCTGTGAGCCCCTTGCCCGTGTCTTCAGCTCAGTAGAGTCAGGGATTGCTCCCTGAGATTGGAAGGTAGCTCACGTCATTCCCATTTTCCAAATTGGGGACAAATCAGAGCCTGGGAACTAGAGGCCCATCAGTGTGATATCGATCACAGGGAAGGTGCCTGAAGGGATCCTAAGAGAACTAGAGGCCCATCAGTGTGATATCAATCACAGAGAAGGTGTCTGAAGGGATCCTAAGGGAAGTAGAGACCCATCAGTGTGATATCGATCACAGGGAAGGTGTCTGAAGGGATCCTAAGAGAACTAGAGGCCCATCAGTGTGATATCGATCACAGGGAAGGTGCCTGAAGGGATCCTAAGAGAACTGGAGGCCCATCAGTGTGATATCGATCACAGGGAAGGTGCCTGAAGGGATCCTAAGAGAACTAGAGGCCCATCAGTGTGATATCGATCACAGGGAAGGTGCCTGAAGGGATCCTAAGGGAACTAGAGGCCCATCAGTGTGATATTGGTCACAGGGAAGGTGCCTGAATGGATCCTAAGAGATGCTGTTTTCGATCACGGGGAAAGGGAAGGAGCCATTAGAGAGATTCAACATGGCTTCCAGAAAACAAGGCCAACTTGCTTGAGTTTTGTGAAGAAGTTGCTGGGTTGGGGGATGAGGGGAATCTGGTTGACATTGTCTACCTCAGGGGAGTCAATCTCATTTTCCATGGTAGGCCGAATCCGATATCCTGGCCCTTGGCGAGGGTCACGTTCAGCAAAAGTTATTAAAATAGGAATAAATGAAGATAAACTATATCGACACTTGGAATCAGAGAATGGTTACAGCACAGAATGTGGCCATTTGGCCCGTCGAGGCTGTGCCGGCTCTCTGCAAGAGCACTTCAGCTAGTCCCACTCCCCCACCCTTCCCCCGGAGCCCTGACATTGTTTCTCCTTCAGGTCCTTATCCAATTGCCTTTTGAAAGCCACGATTGAATCTGCCTCCACCATCCTTTCAGGCAGTGCATTCCCGATCCTAACCACTCACTGCGTAAAAAGTTTTTCCCCATGTCACCTTTGGTTCTTCTGCCAATCACCTTAAATCTGTGTCCTCTGGTTCTCGACCCTTCCACCAATGGGAACAGTTTCTCTCTATCTACTCTGTCCAGACCCCTCGTGATTCTGAACACCTCTATCAAATCTACTCTCAACCTTCTCTGCTCCAAGGAGAACAACCCCAACTTAGAATCATAGAATCATAGAAATTTACATTCGGCCCATCTTGTCCGTGCCGGCCGACAAAGAGCTATCCCCCCTAATCCCTCTTTCCGGTACTTGGTCCGTATCCTTGTAGGTTCTGGCACTTCAATGCATATCGAAGTAGTTTTTAAATGTGATGAGGGTTTCTGCCTCTACCACCCTTTCAGGCAGTGAGCTCCAGACCCCCACCACCCTCTGGGTGAAAAAAATTGTCCTCAAATCCCCTCTAAACCTCCGACCAATTACTTTAAATCTATGTCCCCTGGTTATTGATCCTTCTGCTAAGGGAAATAGGTCCTTCCTATCCACTCTTTCTAGGCCCCTCATAATTTTATACACCTCAATTAGGTCTCCCCTCAGCCTCTTCTGTTCCAAAGAAAACAATCCCAGCCTATCCAATCTTTCCTCATGGCTAAATTTCCCCAGCCCAGGTAACATCCTTGTAAATCTCCTCTGCACCCTCTCTAGTGCAATCACATCCTTCCTGTAATGTGGTGACCAGCACTGCACGCAGTACTCTAGCTGTGGCCTAACTAATGTTTTATACAGTTCAAGCATAACCTCCCTGCTCTTGTATTCTATGCCTCGGCTAATAAAGGCAAGTATCCCGCATGCCTTCTTAACCACCTTATCTACCTGTCCTGCTACCTTCAGGGATCTGTGGACATGCACACCAAGGTCCCTCTGATCCTCTGCACTTCTCAATGTCCGACCATTTATTGTGTATCCCCTTGCCTTGTTAGCCCTCCCCAAATGCATTGCCTCACACTTCTCCGGATTGAATTCCATTCCACCTGACCAATCCATTGATAGCTTCCTGCAGACTAGCTTCTCCAGTCTATCCACGTAACTGAAGTCCCTCATCCCTGGAACCATTCTTGTAAATCTTTTCTGCACCCTCTCTCAGGCCTTCACATCCGTCCTAAACTGCGGTGCCCAGAATTGGACACAATACTCCAGTTGAGGCCGAACCAGTGTTTTCTAAAGGTTCACCATAACTTCCTTGCTTTTGTACTCTATGCCTCTATTTATGAAGCCCAGGATCCTGTAAGCTTTTTTAACCACTTTCTCAACCTGCCCTGCCACCATCAACAATTTGTGCCCATAAACCCCCAGGTCTCTTTGTTCACCCACTTTAGAATTGTACCTTTTAGTTTATGTTGCCTCTCCTCGTTCTTCCTACCAAAATGTAGAGGTGAACTAATTGCACCGTCGTCCAGCTGGGTGGGACTGCACTCACCTGGTTCCATTCTTATCTATCTAATCGTAGCCAGAGAATCACCTGCAACGGCTTCTCTTCCCGCTCCCACATCGTTACCTCTGGTGTCCTCCAAGGATCTATCCTTGGCCCCTCCTATTTCACATCTACATGTTGCCCCTTGGCGACATCATCTGAAAACACAGCATCAGTTTCCACATGTACGCTGACGACACCCAGCTGTACCTCACTACCTCTTCTCTCGACCCCTCCATGGTGTCTAAATTGTCAGACTGCTTGTCCGACATACAGTTCTGGATGAGCCGAAATTTTGTCCAATTAAATATTGGGAAAACTGAATCCATTGTTTTCGGTCCCGCCACAAATTCCGTTCCCTAGCCACTGATCCACCCCTCTCCCTAACATCTGTCTGAGGCTGAACCAGACTGTTCACAACCTTGCTGTCAAATTTGACCCTGAAATGAGCTTCCGACCACATATCCGCAGCATAACAAAGACCGCCTATTTCCACCTCCGTAACATCGCCCGTCTCCGCCCTTGCCTCAGCTCATCCGCTGCTGAAACCCTCATCCGTGCCTTTGTTACCTCTAGACTTGACTATTCCAATGCACTCCTGGCTGGCCTCCCACATTCCACCCTATGTAAACTTGAGGTCATCCAAAACTCGGCTTCCCATGTCTTAACTCGGACCGTGTCCTAACACGGTGGCATAGTGGTTAGCACTGGTGCCTCACAGCGCCAGAGACCCGGGTTCGAATCTGACCTCGGGTGACTGTCTGTGTGGAGTTTGCACATTCTCCCCGTGTCTGCGTGGGTTTCCTCCGGGTGCTCCGGTTTCCTCCCACAGTCCAAAAATGTGTGGGTTAGGTTGATTTGGCTATGATAAATTGACCCTTAGTGTTAGGGGGGATTAAATATGTGGGTTTATGGGGACAGGATGGGATATGTTAGGGGGAATTAAATACATGGGGTTACGGGGGTAGGGTGGGATATGAGTACTGTGGGGATTAAAGCAGGGACAGGGTACTGGATTTGGATGATCAGCCATGATCGTATTGAATGGCAGAGCAGGCTCGACGGGCCGAATGGCCTACTCCTGCTCCTAGATTCTATGTTTCTATGTTTCTATGTTTCTAACTCGCACCAAGTCCTGTTCGCCCATCACCCCAGTGCTCGCTGACTTACATTGTCTCCCGGTTAAGCAGCCCCTCGATTTCAAAATTCTTATCCTTGTTTTCAAATCCCTCATGGCATCTCCCCTCCCTATCTCTGTAATCTCCTCCAGCCCCACAACCCCCGAGTTATCTGGACTCCTCTGATTCTGCCCTCTTGAGCATCCCTGAATATAATCACTCAACCATTGCTGGCCGTGCCTTCTGTTGCCTCGGCCCTAAGCTCTGGAATTCCCTGCCTAAACCTCTCCACCTCTCTACCTCTCTTTCCTCCTTTAAGATGCACCTTCAAACTTATCTCTTTGACCAATCTTTTGGTCATCTGCCCTAATTTCTCCTTATGTGGATCGGTGTCAAATTTCTTATCTTATAATCGTCCTGTGCAGCGCCTTGGGACGTTTTACTATGTTATAGGTGCTATATAAATACAAATTGTTGTTGTTGCACCCAGCCAGATTCAGCACCTCCTGGAGAGGAGGGGAGAAACAAAATTCAAGACGGTGTAATGAATGTTGTTTTTAGACAGTAAGGATGGAAGGAGAGTGTGCAGAATGGAGAATTTTCAGCTTAGGAGGGACTGGAGGGAAAAAATTGTTTATAGAAACTAGATTTGTCGATTTTGAATTTCTATCCTGTTGTAAACACCATAGGAGGGTATTAGAAGGGGAGGATCTGCAGATGGAAACTCAAACCAAACACTGCATCAAGATCTGACAGATTCACTGGATTCATCAGGACCTGAATATCATCGGCCTTTGGATATAGGAGGAAAAAGCACCAATCACAGCGGGGAGACACAGAACATGTGTTATGTGTGTGGATCCACGTTTAACAAATCATCTAACTTGTGAGACTCGTGCGCCCACCTGAATCAACAGTGTAAATGTGGGGAATGTGGGAACGGATTCAGTTGCCCGTCTGAAGTACAAACTCATCGAAACAGTCACACCGGGGAGAGGCTGTTCACCAGCTGAGTGTGGAAAGAGATTCACTCACTCATCTCACCTATTCCCACACTAACATGTTCATAACGGGGAGAATCCGTTCACTGTATGTGGAAAGGGATTCAATCAATCATCCCATTTACTGACACACCAGCACAGTCACACCGGAGAGAGACCGTTTAGATACTTCACGTGTGGGAAGGGATTCACTCCGTTGTCCCAACTGTTAACACTCCAGAGTGTCCACATTGAGAACAGTTGCTTTAAATACTCTGACTGCGAGAAAAGCTTTCAAAGTTCAAAACAGCTGATGCACGATCAGCGCATTGATACTGGAGAGAGGCTGTTTCAATATCCTGTGTGTGGGAAGAAATTCACCCCACCTGCTGAGACTCCAGTGAGTTCCCATGTGACTGCAGGGGTTTGGATTCTGTTATTAATCACATCCAGGACTGAACCATGGCAGAGTGCCCGTGCACTTGGGTTTCTGTGTGAATTATTGATGAATTTTCTCTCAATGGGGTCACAGAAACTCATTCTCCATTCACTAATTGGGGCTTTCAATGTTCCCCAGCATGCCCCGCGGGGGAGAATGTGCCCCATTCACACTGGAGGAGCCCAGTGCGCAGGCGCAGTGCCCGCCAGTATTTGGAGCATGCGCAGTGTCACTGTGATCAGAGCCGGGCGAGTGCGACAAGCGTTGAGAATTCGGGGAAACGATTTTTGCGCCGATTACGAATCACCGGGGCGCAGGGAGGTAACGCACCCGGCGGATGAGCTTCATAAACACCTGGTGTAGGCCGCAAGCCCCGAATGAGAACCTACAGGTTCCGCTTTTGCAGCTCCGGGGCTTTTTCCCGGTAATAGGCCCAGGCTAAGGGCGGCCATCTTTGTAAAGGAAAGCTGTGGCTTATTACGTCACAATAATACTTCGTCGATGCTTAGAGCGCATGCGCGGCCATCTTTGTAAAGGAAACAATAGTGGGCGGGGCTTCAGTTCCAGTGAGTGAACTGAACCCAGCCAGAGTCAGCACCTTCAGGGGAGGAGAGGGAGGGGAACCAGTGAGTGTAGATCTGAACCCAGCCAGAGTTGGTGGTGAAAACTGGGAGCGGAGAACAAACTGTCTTGAGACGTGCGATGTGTTTGGATTTTAGCACAGGGAGGAGGGACAATGTGTGGGACGGGGATTTGGAGGCACAAGAGAGGAAAGAATGTTCCATAGAATCTAGAATTGTCTGTTCTGAGTTTCTGTCCTGTACTTACAGTGATGAGTTTTGTAAACTTCTTTTACAGGGTTTTAGAAGGGGAGGATTTGCAGATGGGAAACTCAGACCAAACATCACGTCAAGATCTGACAGCGTCACTCGATTCATTAGGACCTGAATATCATCAGCCTTTGAATGTGGAAGGAGAAATGTTTGTCTGTTCTGTCTGTGGGAAAAGATTTCAAACATCAGTGTGACTGGAAAAGCACCGAGACACACACCCGAGTGAGAGTGTTCCAGTGCACTGACTGTGGAAAGGGCTTTAACCAGTTACACAGCCTGAAAAAGCATCACACCATTCACAGCGGGGAGAAACCGTACACGTGTTCTGTGTGTGGACGAGGCTTCAACTGAACATCCAACCTGGAGAGACACGAGGTCACCCGCACCACGGAGAAACCGTGGAAATGTGGGGACTGTGGGCAGGGATTCAATTACCCGTCTGAGCTGGAAATTCATCATCGCACTCACACTGGGGAGAGGCCATTCACCTGCTCTGAGTGTGGGAAGGAATTCACCCGTTCATCCCACCTCCTGAGACACCAGCGAGTTCACACTGGGGAGAGACCGTTCACCTGCTCCGAGTGTGGGAAGGGATTCACTCAGTCAGTCGACCTGCTGATTCACCAGCGAGTTCACACTTGGGAGAGGCCGTTCACCTGCTCCGAGTGTGGGAAGGGATTCACTCGGTCAGCCAACCTGCTGAGACACCAGCGAGTTCACACTGGGGAGAGGCCGTTCACCTGCTCTGAGTGTGGGAAGGGATTCACTTGGTCATCCAGCCTGCTGATTCACCAGCGAGATCACACTGGAGAAAGGCCGTTCACCTGCTCTGAGTGTGGGAAGGGATTCAGTCGGTCAGCCAACCTGCTGAAACACCAGCGAGTTCACACTGGGGAGAGGCCGTTCACCTGCTCCGTGTGTGGGAAGGGATTCACTCAGTCATCCGATCTGCTGATTCACCAGCGAGTTCACACTGGGGAGAGGCCGTTCACCTGCTCCGAGTGTGGGAAGGGATTCACTAATTCATCCAACCTGCTGACACACCAGCGACTTCACACTGGGGAGAGGCCGTTCACCTGTTCTGAGTGTGGGAAGCGATTCTCTCGTTCATCCAGCCTGCTGAGACACCAGCGAGTTCACAAAAGTTGACATTTATAGACTGTTTTCTGATCAAACTGGAGCAGGCATTGCCTAATATGGTCGTCTCTGGCTCCTGCATTGACCAGAGACACACGTCCACATCAACAACACACAGATAAACATCGTGGCCTTGGTACGGTGAGCAGAAACCACTAGTTCTGGACTTTCCTTATCCTAACATCAGATTTCTAATCCAAACATTCTATTGTGAATATCGAAGGCTGGTTGGTCACAAAACACCAGCTGTTGCTCAGTGAAATCTCTCTCTCTCACTCTCTCTAATGATACGAACCACATTTCCCCCGCTATCGAATGAATTAAACATGAACCCCTTTCAGAAGCTGAATTAACCGGGGTCCATATGCCAACATGTCCCACTGTTTTTGCTTTTTCTGTGTTATGTTGCCTCTTGTTTTAGCACCGATACGCCTGTTCCTCGCTGGAATCAAACAAAAGTGATGTTCTAGTGTGGGGCATCGGGGTGAACCCAGTCATATAAGTGGCAGTAGTAGTCACACAATCCTGTCCTTTTCCTTTATACATGCTATTAGTTTGGTCTTCGCCCCATTTACTTATTCCAATCTGGCATTTTGGTGATTCTTTGTCGAGGGTGAACCCACAAGCTGGGACAGTCTGTTGATGGACTACGTCACATCTACAAACCCATGTTGTCCCTTTCAGAGTTCAACACTGCAGATCTGGTGCTATCCAAGTTCCCCCCTTCTTAATCAGATATCTTGGCTATTCCTCATTCTGTTTATGGATCGGACCAAACTCAGAGTCTTCCACCATTCCAACCCATTCTACCCGATACACCTTCCAAGGTTTCGTTTCATTTCCATTTCTCCTTCACAAAGACAAGACCAATCCCACTGGTCTAATATCTTCATTTCAATCCCCTTCCCTCGGGGCCAATAACACCATTCCCATTTGCTGCCTCACATCATAGTCTCTGTCTTGGTTCCTTTAAACCATTTTCTCTGTTGTTCTTCATGAATAAACAAAGGGATTTGATGACCCTCGATGTTGTCCAGTCCCTTCTGGACCACATTCATCACAAATGTCACACAGAGGCTGCACACGATGCCTCGAGTAAGGCCTTGATTCTGGTTAGCCTCATTGTTTGACAATAATCTGTTTAATTGCCTCTTCATTACCCCATCGTCTTCCCACATACTTTCTCTATTCTGTTTACTCCTGCTAACCTTGCCGTGGCTCCTATTCCCAGATATCCTGTCAGCTCTCGCTTTCTTTGCGATTTAAACGGATTCTCCTTGTGTTCCCCATCTTCCTCATCCCTTGGTTCCTGTTTTCTATTCTTTACTAACACATCCTTTACTAATTCTCCTACCATGTTGTCTATTCATTGAGAATCTCTCCCTTCACATAATCTAGTTGACAGATTCAAGCTCATGTTTAACACTTTCCATTTCAAAACGCACATCGTTCTATAATACATTTCCTGATTCAATTACTTCTAGTCCATATAATCAATTTTAATTTCACAAACAAATTATGCCCAGACTTTGTGATTTTACAAAGAAGACAAAAGTAACAATTGTGTTTGGATGCGAGTCATTTATCCTCCCCTTCGAGCAATGTGTCTTGGAAAATAGGATTACACAGGATATATGGCACAGAAACACACCATTCGGCCCAATCAGTCCATGCCAGCGTTTATGTTCCACTCGAGCCTCCTCCCGTCTTTCCCCATCTAACTCTATCAGCATAACCCTCTATTCCCTTCTCCCTCATATGCTTGTCTAGCCTCCCCTTAAATGCATCTATACTATTCGCATCAACCACTCCCTGTGGGAGCGAGTTCCACATTCTCCCCACTCTCTGGGTAAAGAAGTTTCTCCTGAATTCCCTATTGGATTTCTTGGTGACTATCTTATATTGATGGCCTCTAGTTATGCTCTTCCCCACAAGTGGAAACACTCTCTCTGTATCTACTCTATCAAAACCTTTCATAATTTTAAAGACCTCTATTAGGTCACCCCTCAGCCTTCTTTTCTCAAGGGAAAAGAGACCCAGCCTGTCCATCCTTTCCTGACAGGTATACTCTCTCATTTCTGGTATCATCCTTGTAAATCTTCTCTACACCCTCTCCAGTGCCTCTATATCCTTTTTATAATATGGTGACCAGAATTGTACGCAGTGGTCTAACCAAGGTTCGATACAAGTTTAGCATAACTTCACTACTTTTCCATTCTATAACAATTCAATTCTATAACAATCGATCCCAATAATTTAACCCAACAGGTTAAAGTCTGAAGTCCAATTTTGTCAGCACGCTGCGACATTCGATGTCTGCAGATAACGGGAGATAAATTCTTAAAACTGCTGGATCTCTTGCTCTGCCTTCAACCTCTTATCAAACTGGAGCTGGCATTGCCTAATATGGTCGTCTCTGGCTACTGCACAGTCCAGAGACACAAGTCTGCATTTTCTTCAACACATATCAACAATGTGTAAGGGGTATCTTAATGGGGTCAGCCTTCGCTTTCTGACACAGTGAGCAGTTCGAATCGCTCCCACACCCCTCCGGTTCCTAGACTTTGGGCTTATTTAGGGGTTGTGAACAAAATTGCAGTAAACAGGCTCTGATGAAAGAATTTTACTTTATTAAAAGAAAAAGGTAACAAACTTGAAATACACTTATTACTTAAACACAGATACGGGGAACACACGGTACAAGCGAGGGAAATGACAATATATCAAACAAAACCTTATCCCTCCCAAAGATCCCACTATCTGGCTAGGTTTTTGGTTTCAGGAGATCAGGGATAATGCTCACCAACGAATCCTTGACAGGATATTAGAGTCTTTTGTTTAAAAGGACTCCGTAAGGCCCTTGTTGCTGCGAGGTGTCTGATGGTCACTGAGGCAGTCGCTCTGGTTTCTTCTTGCGTGCTGGCCTTCTTCCTCGTGGCTTGTGGTAGGTTTTGCTGGAGCAGGGAGAGAGAGCTGTGTCCGCGTCGTCAGCCAGTCCGAAAGAGAGCGAGATTATGGCACAGGCTCTCAAATTATACTGTTTCTTTTTCGCGCCCAAAAAACCCTTACTAAAACGAATTCCTTTTGATTGTAAATGAACCTTGCTCAGTCCAATTATCTAGTTTTTGGCGGGCTTGCCAGTTCCGATGGTTTTTGCTTAGTGTCTTGATCGTTTTCCGATTTTAACACAGCCTTATCTACGCGCCAAATCTCCACCCTATTGTCCTAGGTCTGTTGGCGGGCTTTTAAATCTGTTCTGTGGATACCTGGTTGATTGGTTTTTTTGATGGGATAATGGCTATGAAACTGTGTGATCGAAGTTTTATTGTCATTGAATCGTTTTTAGATTTCCAGCATCTTGTTTGCCCCTGGGGATCCATATTTGAATGTGTTTGTGAGTTTTTGCTTTGTCTCTTGCACCTGGGTAGGATTTGTAGTGTAAACAATTCCCAGACAGCTTGATCTGTTCACTGCCCGGCCATGCCCCTCGCAGCTTGTGTCTGTGAAAGATGTCTCTCCCAACAGTAAGATTCAAAAAAAAAATCAGTTTCCTCAGGTTTTTCTTCCCTGATCTTTAGGTTTTTACATCAAATCACTTCACTTAGGCCCCATCATCCCAAGTTTGTATGAAAAGTCCAAAAATCACTCCCTTTAGGGCTCTGTTCAAGTTACTGGGGGATTTTGCGAAGCCTACAAATGTTAGAAGCAGGTAAAAACACTGTGGCCTTCCTGGGGCAGCACAAACCACTAGTCTCCAGACTTTCCTTATCCACATCATATTTCTGATCGAAACATTCTATGATGAAAATATCCAAGGCCAGTTGGTTGCAAACACCAGCTGTTGCTCAGTGAAATCTCTCTCTCTCTCTAATGATACCAACCACATTTTCCCCGATATCGAATGAACTAAACATGAACACCTTTCAGAAGCTGAATTAACCGAGGTCCATATGCCAACACCCCTCTCCTCTTCCATTCACTTCAATTGAAAGGAAACCGACAGATTGGACCAGTCAGGATTTGAAAGATATTTACAACAGATTCTAGATGTTCTTAGAGTTGGGATCTTTCTCTATTCTGTCCACTTGAGGAGTTAGATAACAGACTTTCTCCTGAGAATATAGAGCTGGGGTATTGGGCCGTGATGTGTTCATCTTGTTGACTCTAAACCTTTGCCAATTATTTGATGTGATCTGTTTACTTGTACTTATTTTTTTTAAATACACTTGCTGAGTGGATTCAAATTGAAATTGAAAGCAGGTTTGCAGGCGTGATGCTCTATTCACACATCGAAGGTGAGAGAGATGCTGTGGGACACACGCTAAGTCCAGTAGCTGAAAGTGATTAACAGACTGGGTTTTGTGTTTAGTGATCCCGGGTGTGTTACCGAGACCTTCCCTGGATACCAAGGCTAGGAGAGGCACTCTGGAAGGTATGGGGAGCTGGGATTTGTCCATGAGAGTAACCGAAGGTACGAGAACTGAAATAATCTCGAGTTAGAAAGGAGAAAAGGCCCAAAAATGGAACAGTCGGTAACAGGACATCAATTAGTCTCCTCTTATCTTGGAGACATCAAATATCAACCCTCTGTGTTATTTGAAATATCAAAATATTAAACTCCAGCCCAGTTATAGGGGTTATTAACATCAGCAGAAATAAACCCCAACTGTCAGAATGAACATGGTTCAGTCCTGGATGTGATAAACAGCAGCAATAACAGCAGAATCCAACCCCTGCCATCACTTGTGAACTCGCTGGTGTTTCAGCAGTGTGGATGACCGAGTGAATCCCTTCCCACACTCAGAGCAGGTGAATGGCGTCTCTCCAGAGTGAACTCGCTGGTGTGTCAGCAGGTCGGATGACTGAGTGAATCTCTTCCCACACTCGGAGCAGGTGAACGGTCTCTCCCCAGTGTGAACTCGCTGGTGTTTCAGCAGGTTGTATGACTGAGTGAATCTCTTCCCACACTCAGAGCAGGTGAACGGTCTCTCCCCAGTGTGAACTCGCTGGTGTTTCAGCAGGTTGTATGACTGAGTGAATCCCTTCCCACAAACGGAGCAGGTGAACGGTCTCTCCCCAGTGTGAACTCGCTGGTGAGTTACAACCTGAGATGAACAAGTGATTCCCTTCCCACACATGGAGCATGTGAACGGCCTCTCCCCAGTGTGAACTCACTGGTGTGTCAGCAGGTGGGATGACCGAGTGAATCACTTCCCACACTCGGAGCAGGTGAACGGCCTCTCCCCAGTGTGAACTCGCTGGTGTGTCAGCAGGTGGGATGACCGAGTGAATAACTTCCCACACTCCGAGCAGATGAACGGCCTCTCCCCAGTGTGAACTCGCTGGTGTGTCAGCAGGTGGGATGACTGAGTGAATCCCTTCCCACACACGGAGCAGGTGAACGGCCTCTCCCCGGTGTGAGTGCGACGATGCATTTCCAGCTCAGACGGGGAACTGAATATCTTTCCAAAGTCCCCACATTTCCACGGTTTCTCCATGGTGCGGGTGTCCTTGTGTCTCTCCAGGTTGGACGATGAGTTGAAGCCTCGTCACACACAGAACACGTGTACGGTTTCTCCCCGCTGTGAATGGTGTGATGTTTTTTCAGGCTGTGTAACTGGTTAAAGCTCTTTCCACAGTCAGTGCACTGGAACACTCTCACTCGGGTGTGTGTGTCTCGGTGCTTTTCCAGTCACACTGATGTCTGAAATCTTTTCCCACAGACAGAACAAACAAACATTTCTCCTTCCACATTCAAAGGCCGTTGATATTCAGGTCCTGAGTAATCGAGTGACTCTGTCAGATCTTGACGTGATGTTTAGTTCGAGATTCCTGTCTGCAAATCCTCCCCTTCTAATACCCTGTAAAAAGAGTTTACAAAACTCATCACTGTAAGTACAGGACAGAAATTCAGAACAGACAATTCTAGATTCTATGGTAACATTATTTCCTCTCTTGTTCCACCAAAGCTGTAAATTCCCATCCCACACATTGTCCCTCCTCCCTGTGCTGAAATCCAAACAAATCGCACGTCTCAAGACAGTTTTTCCTACTCTCACTGTGTTCACCACCAACTCTGGCTGAGTTCAGTTCTAAACTCACTGGTTCCCCTCCCTCTCCTCCCCTGAAGGTGCTGACTCTGGCTGGGTTCAGTTCTACACTCACTGGGTCTCCTCCCCTGAAGGTGCTGACTCTGGCTGGGTTCAGTTCTACACTCACTGGGTCTCCTCCCCTGAAGGTGCTGACTCTGGCTGGGTTCAGTTCTACACTCACTGGTTCCCCTCCCTCTCCTCCCCTGAAGGTGCTGACTCTGGCTGGGTTCAGTTCTACACTCACTGGGTCTCCTCCCCTTAAGGTGCTGACTCTGGCTGGGTTCAGTTCTACACTCACTGGTTCTCCTCCCCTGAAGGTGCTGACTCTGGCTGGGTTCAGATCACTCACTGGGACCCTGAAGCCTCGCTCACTATTGCCCCCTTTACAAAGATGGCCGCGATAATCAAGATGGCGACAAATAAAGACCCCTATTGTTCTTTACAAAGATGGCTACCGTTAATCTGGGCCTGTTCCCGGGAAAAAGACCCGGAGCTGCAAACACGGAACCTGTAGGTTCTCATTCCGGGCTTGCGGCCCACATTAGATGTTTATGAAGCCCACCCGCCGTGTGTGTTACCTCCCTGCGCCCCGCTGATACGTAATCGGCGCATAAACTTCTTCTCCGACTCTGACCGCCTCCAGTTGTCGCCCGGCCTTGATCACATGCTCCACCCACAGGCGGCGCTGCGCCTGCGCGCTGGATCCCCCACCAACAGGCAGCGCTGCGCCTGCGCGCTGGATCCCCCCACCAACAGGCAGCGCTGCGCCTGCGCGCTGGATTCCTTCCCCACCCCCAAACTGGCGGCGCTGCGCCTGCGCGCTGGTCTCCTTTTCCTCCATTCCCGGATTGTCTCGCCAGGGCAGGCGGTCGCTCAATCCGCCTGCACACACCCAACACTGGGCGCTCTGTCCGCCCTGCCATCGCTGCTCTCTGCTTCCCTGTGCAAAGGCCGCTGATATTCAGGTCCTGAGCAATCAAAGCAAAGTTGGAGCCCATGGAATAAAAGGGACAGCATGGGTGCGAAATTGGCCGAGAAAGAAAGACTTGCATTTTATATAGAGCCTTTCACCACCACAGCCAATGAAGTACTTTTGGAGTGTAGTCACTGATGTAATGTGGGAAACGCGGCAGCCGATTTGCGCACAGCAAGCTCCCAGAAACAGCAATGTGATAATGACCAGATAATCTGTGTTTGTTATGTTGATTGAGGGATAAATATTGGCCAGGACACGGGGGAATAACTCCCCTACTCTACATCGAAATAGTGCCTTGGGATCTTTTACGTCCACCTGAGAGAGCAGACAGGGCCTCACTTTAACGGGCTGGAGGAAGGTACGCAGCGATGTTCCCCAGGGCTCGGTACGTGGACCACTGCTTTTCTTGATATATATTAATGACTTGGACTTGGGTGCACAGGGCACTATTTCAAAATTTGCAGATGACACAAAACTTGGAAGTATAGTGAACAGTGAGGAGGATAGTGATAGACTTCAAGAGGACAGAGACAGGCTGGTGAAATGGGCGGACACGTGGCAGGTGAAATTTAACGCTGAAAAGTGCGAAGTGATACATTTTGGTAGAAAGACTGAGAGGAAATATAAACTAAAGGGTATAATCCTAAAGTGGGTGCATGAACAGAGAGACCTAGGGGTATATGTGCACAAATCATTGAAGGTGGCAGAGCAGGTTGAGAAAGGGATGAGAGACTTCAGTTACGTGGATAGACTGGAGAAACTCGGATTGTTCTCCTTGGAGCACAGAAGATTGAGAGGAGATTAGATAGAGGAGTTCAAAATCATAAGGGGTCTGGACAGAGTAGATAGATTGAAACAATTTTTTGTACAGGGCTTGACAGGGTAGATGCAGGGAGGATATTTCCCCTGGCTGGGGAGTCTAAATTGAGAGGTCGCACAACACCAGGTTATAGTCCAACAGTTTTATTTGAAATCACAAGCTTTCGGAGCTATCGATCGCCCCTTCCTCAGGTGAACCAGGGGTCACAGTCTCAGAATAAGGGGTCGGCCATTTAGGACTGAGATGAGGAGAAATTTCTTCACTCAGAGGGTGGCGAATCTTTGGAATTCTCTACCCCAGAGGGCGGTGGAGTCTCAATCGTTGAGTATATTCAAGACAGAGATCGATAGATTTTTGGATATTAAGGGAATCAAGGGATATGGGAATAGTGCAGGAAAGTGGAGTGGGGATAAATGGGTCATTTTCCATTTGGCAGGCTGTAACTAGTGGGGTGCTGCAAGGATCAGTGCTTGGGCCTCAGCTATTTACAATCTGTATCAATGACTTTGATGAAGGGACCGAGTGCAATGTATCCAAGTTTGCTGATGACACAAAGCTAGGAGGGATAATAAGCTGTGAGGAGAACACAAAGCAAAACGCTAGTTAGGCCACAGCTGGAATACTGTGTGCAGTTCTGGTCGCCACACTATAGGAGTGATGTGATTGCATTGGAGCGGATGCAGAGGAGATTCACCAGGATGTTACCTGGGCTGGAGCGCTTCAGCTATGAAGAGAGACTGGACAGGCTAGGGTTGTTTTCCTTAGAACAGAGAAGGCTGAGGGGGGACCTGATTGAGGTGTACAAAATTATGAGGGGCATAGATAGGGTAGATAGAAAGGAACTTTTCCCCTTAGTAGAGGGGTCAATAACCAGGGGTCATAGATTCAAGATAAGGGGCAGGAGGTTTAGAGGGGATTTGAGGAAAAACTTTTTCACCCAGAGGGTGGTTGGAATCTGGAACTCACTGCCTGAAAAGGGTGGTAGAGGCAGGAACCCTCACAACATTCAAGAAGCATTTAGATGAGCACTTGAAACGCCATAGCATACAAGGCTACGGACCAAGTGCTGGAAAATGGGATTAGAATAGACAGGGCTTGATGGCCGGCATGGACACGATGGGCCGAAGGGCCTCTTTCTGTGCTGTATAACTCTATGATTCTAAACAGTCTGCAAAGGGATATAGACAGGTTAAGTGAGTGGGCAATAAGGTGGCAGATGCAGTATAATGTGGGGAAACGTGAGGTTATTGACTTTGGTCGGAACTATAGAAAAACAGAATATTTCTTATACGGTGAGAAACTATTAAATGTTGGGAGTTCAGAGAGATTTAGGTGTCCTCGTACAGGAAACACAAAGATAGCATGCAGGTACAGCAAGTAATTAGGAAGGCAAATGGCATGTTGGCCTTTATTGCAAGGGGTTGGAGTACAAGAGTGAGGAAGTCTTGCTACAATTGTCTTGGTGAGACCACACCTGGAGCTTTTGTCTCCTTATCTGAGGAAGGACATACATGCCTTAGAGGCGGTGCAACGAAGGTTCACTAGATTGATCCCTGCGATGAGAGGCTTGTCCTATGAGGAGAGATTGAGTAGATTGGGCCTATACTCTCTGGAATTTAGAAGAATGAGAGGTGATCTCATTGAAACATAAGATTCTGAGGGGCGATTGAAAGGTTTTTTCCCCCTGGTTGGAGAGTCGAGAAGTTAGTGCTGTTGGGGAGGGTTTAAATTAATTTGGCAGGGGGATGGGCACCAGGATGTAGCATTAGAAAGGAGAAACAAAGGATTGGGAGAGACAGAGAGCATTATAGTAAGACAGAGTAAGGTAATAGATGGGGTCAGACTAAGAGAGAATACAAGAAGGTCTAAGATAGGTTTACAGTGCATGTGAGTAAACGCACGAAGCGTGGTAAATAAGGTTGGTGAGCTGCAGGCGCAGATAGCCACATGGAAATATGGTGTCGTGGCGATAACGGAGACCTGGCTCAAAAAAGGGCAGGATTGGGTCCTAAATATTCCTGGATATAACGGGCACTTGGAGAGGTTTCAGCTAATTAAGGAGAGCCAACACGGATTTGTAAAAGGCAGATCGTGTTTGACTAATCTAATTGAACTTTTTGATGAAGTTACAGGGAGGATTGATGAAGGGAATGCAATGGATGCTGTCTACATGGATTTTCGGAAGGCGTTTGACAAAGTACCACATAGAAGGCTGGTTAACAAAATGGAGGCTCATGGAATAGGTGGGTCAGTGGCAGCTTGGATAAGGAATTGGCTTAAGGACAGAAAACAGCGAGTTGTGGTAAATGGCTGTTTTTCAGACTGGAGGATGGTAGACAGTGGTGTTCCCCAAGGGTCTGTGCTGGGGCCACTGCTTTTTTTGATATGTATAAATGACCTGGATATTGGAATACAAAGTAGAATTTCTAAATTTGCCGATGACACCAAACTTGGGGGTGTGGCAAACAGTGATGATGATATCAATCAACTGCAACAGGACATAGAAAGACTAGCAGAATGGGCAGACAAGTGGCAGATGGAATTTAATACAGAGAAGTGTGAGGTGATGCATTTTGGCAGAAGGAACAGGGAGAGGCAATATACACTTAATGGCACAGTTTTAAAGAGTGTGCAGGGACAGAGGGACCTGGGAGTTAATGTGCATAGGTCCCTGAAGGTGGCAGGACATATTGAGAGAGTGGTTAACAAAGCATATGGGATCTTGGGCTTCATAAATAGAGGTATTGAGTACAAAAGTAGAGAAGTTATGCTGAACCTTTACAAACCGCTGGTTAGGTCACAACTGAAGTATTGCGTCCAGTTCTAGTCAGCACACTTTAGGAAGGATGTGAAGGCCCTTGAGAGGGTGCAGAGGAGATTTACCAGAATGGTTCCAGGGATGGGGGATCGTAGCTACAAGGACAGGTTGGAGAAGCTGGATTTGTTTTCATTAGAGCAAAGGAGGTTGAGGGGTGATTTGATAGCGGTGTAGAAGATTATGATGGGTTTGGATAGGCGAGATGGGGAAAGGCTGTTCCCACTAGTTGATGGTACAAGGACTAGGGGACACAGATTTAAGGTTTTTGGCAAGAGATACAGGGGGATGGGATGAAAACCTTTTTTACACAGCGAGTGGTGAGGACCTGGAACTCGCTGCCGACGGAAGTGGTGGAAGCGGAGACACTCAATGTTTTCAAGGGGAGACTGGATAGGCACTTAAGGGAAATAAACTTGCAGGGCTACGGGGATAGAGCGGGGAAATGGGACTGACTGGATTGGTCTACAGAGAGCCGGCACGGACTCGATGGGCCAAATGACCTCATTCTGTGCCGTTATGACTTTGATTCTATCAGGTATAAGAGAGAGGATGTCCTGGAGGGGTCAAGGACAGAATCTATCTGGTTAGAGTTAAGAAACAATAGAGGTGCCATTACACTACTAGGTGTATTCTATAGGCCACCAACTAGTGGGAAGGTTATAGAGGAGCAAATTGGCAGGGAAATTACAGAGAGGTGCAAGAACTACAGAGTAGTAATAATGGGGGACTTCAACTATCCTAATATAGACTGGGATAGTAATAGTGTAAAGGGCAGAGTGGGGGAAGAATTTCTGAGGTGTGTTCAGGAGAACTTTCTTGATCAGTACGTTTCCGGCCCAATGAGGAACAAGGCATTGCTGGATCTGGTTCTGGAGAATGAGATGGGTCAAGTGGAGCAAGTGTCAGGAGGGGAACATTTAGGGAAGAGTGATCATAGTATCATAAGGTTTAGATGAGCTATGGAAAAGCACAAGGAGCAATCTGGAGTAAAAATCCTGAATTGGAGGAGGGCCAGTTTCAGTGGGTTGAGAAGGGATCTGGCCCGGGTAAATTGGAATCAAAGATTGGCAGGTCAAACTGTGCTGGAACAATGGGCTGCCTTTAAAGAGATGGTTCGGGTCCAGTCGATGTACATTCCCACCAGGGGGAAAGGGAGAGCAATCAAAGACACAGCTCCCTGGATGATGAAAGAGATAGGGAGTAAGATGAAGCAGAAAAAGGGGGAGTATGACAGATGTCAGATTGAGAATACAAGCAAGAACCAGGCTGAATATAGAACGTTCAGAGGGGAAGTGATAAAGGAAATAAGAGGGGCAGAGAGAGGATGAGAATGGGCTGGCAGCTAACATAAAAAGGCAATCCTAAAGTCTTCTATAGTGTATAAATAATAAACGGGTAGTAAGAGGAGGGGTGGGGCCGATTAGGGACCAAAAGGAGACCTATGCATGGAGGCAGATGACATGGCTGAGGTACTAAATGAGTACTTTGCATCTGTCTTTACCAAGGAAGAAGATGCTGCCAAAGTCACAGTGAAAGAGGAGGTAGTTGAGATACTGGATGGGAGAAATATTGATAAAGAGCAGGTACTAGAAAGGCTGTCTGTACTTAAAGTGGATAAGTCACCAGGACCAGATGGGATGCATCCCAGGATGCTGAAGAAGGTAAGGGTGAAAATTGCAGAGGTACTGGCCATAATCTTTCAATCCTCCTTGGATACGGGGGTGGTGCCAGAGGACTGGAGAATTGCAAATGTTACATCCTTGTTCAAAAAAGGGTGTAAGGATAAACCCAGCAACTACAGGCCAGTCAGTTCAACCTTGATGGTGGGGAAGCTTTTAGAAACGATAATCCGGGACAATATTAACAGTCACTTGGACAAGTGTGGTTTAATTAAGGAAAGCCAGCACGGATTTGTCAAAGGCAATTCGTGATTTGATTGAGTTGTTTGATGAGGGAACAGAAACAGTTGATGAGGGCAATGCAGTTGATGTGGTGTACATGGACTTCCAAAAGGCGTTTGATAAAGTGCCACATAATAGGCTAGCCAGCAAAGTTGAAGCCCATGGAATAAAAGGAACAGTGGCAGCATGGATACGAAATTGGCTAAGTGACAGGAAACAGAGAGTAGTGGTGAACGGTTGTTTTTCGGACTGGAGGAAGGTAAACAGTGGTGTTCTCCAGGGGTCGGTTCTAGGACCACTGCTTTTCTTGATATATATTAATGACTTGGATGTGGGTGTACAGGGCACAATTTCAAAATTTGCAGATGACACAAAACTTGGAAGTATAGTGAACAGTGAGGAGGATAGTGACAGACTTCAAGAGGACAGAGACGGGCTGGTGGAATGGGCAGACACGTGACAGATGAAATTTAACACAGAAAAATGCGAAGTGATACATTTTGGTAGGAAGAACGAGGAGAGGCAATATAAACTAAAGGGTAGAATCCTACAGGGGGTGCATGAA
Source organism: Squalus acanthias (assembly GCA_030390025.1). NCBI lineage: Eukaryota > Metazoa > Chordata > Chondrichthyes > Squaliformes > Squalidae > Squalus > Squalus acanthias. The sequence goes on from JASTWF010000279.1 coordinate 256,828, forward strand.
CAGAGAGACCTGGGGGTTTATGTGCACAAATCATTGAAGGTGGCAGGGCAGGTTGAGAAAGCGGTTAAAAAAGCTTACGGGATCCTGGGCTTCATAAATAGAGGCATAGAGTACAAAAGCAAGGAAGTTATGATGAACCTTTATAAAACACTGGTTCGGCCACAACTGCAATATTGTGTCCAGTTCTGGGCACCGCACTTTAGGAAGGATGTGAAGGTTTAGCGAGGGTGTGGAAAAGATTTACAAGAATGGTTCCAGGGATGAGGGACTTCAGTTACGTGGATAGACTGCAGAAGCTGGGGTTGTTCTCCTTAGAGCAGAGAAGGTTGAGAGTAGATTTGATAGAGGAGTTCAAAATCATGAGGGGTCTGGACAGAATAGAGAGAGAAACTGTTCCCATTGGCGGAAGGGTCGAGAACCAGAGGACACAGATTTAAGGTGATTGGCAGAAGAATCAAAGGTGACATGGGGAAAAACTTTTTACGCAGTGAGTGGTTAGGATCGGGAATGCACTGCCTGAAAGGGTGGTGGAGGCAGATTCAATCGTGGCTTTCAAAAGGGAATTGGATGAGTACCTGAAGGACAAAAATTTGCAGGGCTACGAGGGAAGGGTGGGGGAGTGGGACTAGCTGAAGTGTTCTTGCAGAGAGCCGGCACGGGCTCAACGGGCCGAATGGCCACATTCTGTGCTGTAACCATTCTATGATTCTACGAACACATTAAACCTTCATAGAATAATTACCAGTCATTTTTAGACTGGAAACTTAACCCTGCCGTTTCACTTTCAGTCAGGAACAGATCGCAGTTTGACACCTGGTGTGTCAGCAGGCTGGATGACTGAGTGAATCCCTTCCCACACACGGAGCAGGTGAACGGCCTCTCCCCAGTGTGAACTCGCTGGTGTGTCAGCAGGTGGGATGACTGAGTGAATCCCTTCCCACACTCAGAGCAGGTGAACGGTCTCTCCCCAGTGTGAACTCGCTGGTGTGTCAGCAGGTGGGATGACTGAGTGAATCCCTTCCCACACACGGAGCAGGTGAACGGCCTCTCCCCAGTGTGAACTCGCTGGTGTCTCAGCAGGCTGGATGAATGAGTGAATCCCTTCCCACACTCGGAGCAGGTGAACAGCTTCTCCCCAGTGTGAACTCGCTGGTGTGTCAGCAGGGTGGATGACTGAGTGAATCCTTTCCCACACTCTGAGCAGGTGAACGTACTCTCCTCAGTGTGAACTCGCTGGTGTCTCAGCAGGTGGGATGACCGAGTGAATCCCTTCCCACACTCAGTGTAGGTGAACAGCCTCTCCCCAGTGTGAGTGAGTTGGTGTACAATGAGGTGAGATGATCGCCTGAACCCAGTCCCGCAGTGAGAGCACCTGAACGGTCTCTCGTCAGTGTGAACACTCTGATGGCACGTCAGTTCCCCGGAACTTTTATAGCACTTTCCGCAGTCCTGACATTTAAAAGGTCTCTCGTCAGTGTGAACTCGCTGGTGTGTCAGCAGGTGGGATGAATTTGTGAATCCCTTCCCACACACAGTGCAGGTGAATGGCCTCTCCGCGGTGTGACTGCGCTTGTGTCTCGACAGGCCAGAGGATCGGCTGAAGCCTCGTCCACAGACAGAACACGTGTACGGTTTCTCCCCGCTCTGAACGGTGCTTTCTGCTTCCATGCTCAAAGGTCCTGACGAATCGAGTGACTCTGTCAGATCTTGAAGTGATGTTTGGTTTGAGTTTCCCGTCTGCAAATCCTCCCCTTCAAACAGCCTGTAAAATGAATTTAAAACAGGAAAAAGGGGAGGGTGAGAGAGAACCCACAAAAACACAAAGGCAGGTTGTGAAATTGAGCTGAATGAATCTGGGAATTTGTGGGGCCGGCACCAGAAAAAAGTGACCATGAAAGCTGCCGGATTGTCATAGAAACCCAACTGGTTCACTAATGTCCTTCAGGGAAGGGAACCCGCCACCTGGTCTGGGCCTACACAAGACTCTGGCCTCTATGGGAGGAGAGAGAGCGAGGTGGGAGGGGGAGGGGTGAAGGAGAGCGACTTTATACATCTGTAACTCGACTCGAACTTTGACAGCACCTCCCAAACACGCGACCTCCACCAGCTAGAAGGACAAGGGCAGCAGGTGCATGGGAACACCATCACCTCCCAGTTCCCCTCCAAGTCACACACTATCCTGACTTGGGCATATATCGCCGTTCCTACTCGGTGTTGCTGAGGCCTGGCGGCTCTGACTCGGGGCCTGAGACCCGCACTTGGTGTTGCTGAGGGTTCCAGCCCTGGGACTGTACATGGGGATTCCAACCCTGGGACTGTACATGGGGATTCCAGCCCTGGGACTGTACATGGGGATTCCAGCCCTGGGACTGTACATGGGGATTCTAACCCTGGGACTGTACATGGGGATTCCAACCCTGGGACTGTACATGGGGATTCCAACCCTGGGACTGTACATGGGGATTCTAACCCTGGGACTGTCCATGGGGATTCTAACCCTGGGACTGTCCATGGGGATTCCAACCCTGGGACTGTACATGGGGATTCCTATCCTGGGACTGTACATGGGGATTCCTATCCTGGGACTGTACATGGGGATTCCAACCCTGGGACTGTACATGGGGATTCTAACCCTGGGACTGTACATGGGGATTCTAACCCTGGGACTGTACAAGGGGGGCCCAGCTCTGGGGCTCTTCTGTTACAATTGTGTGGGATGTTAACCGTATGCTCTGCTTTTACCAGCGCCTTCAGGAGAGATGGTGAGAAATCTGTTTACACTCCCGGGCACTAGGACCCGGTTGGGAACAGTCACTGAAGCCCCGCCCACTCTTTGTTCCGGCAGCAAGATGACCGCGCATGCGCTTTGCTACTCACTGAATCAAGATGGCGGCCGTTATCTTGGGCCTGTGACCAGGTGAAGCCCCGAAGCTGCAAACGCGGGACCTGCAGGTTATTATTCGGGGCTTGCGGCCTCTCCTAGTTGTTTATGAAGCCTCCTCGCCCACCGCCGGTCCATTATTCCGCTGCGTTCGGCCGCTCCTCACTAATTTATCCGGACCTGATCCGCATCCGACGTCTTCCGTGATGCCACGCACCGCGCCTGCGCACTGGGCTCCTGTCGTCCGGGTGAATCTTTTATTCAAACCAATAATACCAATTACATAGTAAAACCATTACATTCATCCATCACAGTAAATACAGTACAAATACCCCCAAACAATACCACACAATTTTTTTAATTTTTTTTTTAGATTTAAAATAATACATCTCACTTAACTCCACATAAAACAACCCATTTCAACACCACAGTGTACAAACACATAGCACCATCACAATCCAACTAAATGCCACAGATAACATCCACTCCAATAACCCAAGAAACCTGCTGTCGACGGGTGTGGCACATTCTCTCCCGCGGGGAATGCTGGGTAAAAGCCCCGCCATTGAAAGACCGCATTAGTGAATAGAACATGATTTTATGGGATTGCATTGAGCATTGAAACATATTCATGCCCAGCCCGCCCCAATGACAAAATCGAAGCCCAGGCTGCAAGATTCTCAGCTCAGTTTGGTGCTGTGTGAACGGGTGAGCTCCGCATCCCGGCTGCTTGCGGGGAATGCTAGTGTGGAGGGCCCAGTGCAGAAGGCCCGGGGAGGAAAGGATGTGAGATTTTCAACTCGGCTTAACTCGGTGCTGTGTGAACGGGCTGCTCCACATCCTGGCTGCTCGCGGGGAATGCTGGTGCGGAGGGCCCGGTGCAGAAGGCCCAAGGTGGAAGACCCGGAGGAGAGTGGCCTGGGCGGGAGGCCCAGCACGGAGAACCCCAGGCGGGGGGCCCAGGGTGGGGCGGCTGGTCGGCAGAGGTGGAGTCGGGAGATGCGGTTGGTGAGCATTGCTGCACTGGTTCTGAAAGTTGCAGAATGGTTTCGGGCCTGAATGAGTTCCAGCGGCCCAGCATCTGCTCTGCCTGGCGGCAGCGGTGAGGCTTTTTCTTGGTCATGGGACCAGTTTATGCGTTGCCATATTGATGAAGGAAAGACAAATTGTTTCCATCTGTAATGTGGCGCATGAGCGGTTACAAGATGGAAAATGTGAATGGTTAAAAGACGGAAAATAAAAGGAAATTAAAAGACAGAGCAAAGTAATATCAGTAAGGAATGATGAGTATTCTTTGATGGTTGGGTCCTGTGAGCGATAACAGCATGCAGAAGAAGATTTGAGTGTTCGGTCTTTTTACGGGATTTCAGGAAGTGGATGGCTTCTTTTTCCGTGGAAGGGCTGAAGACTGTGGACAAGGACTATGACTTTACATGGTTCGACAACATCAAATGATATTCGTTAATGGATTGCCAATAGGACTGGCGTAGAACTGGTATTTAATTGTTTTGTTGGGAAGGTTTCAGGTTTTCTGTTTGAAAGCAGTTTACTTGAAGCTTAATTGATTTTCTGATAAAGATTGTGGGAATTTGCACATGATGATGTATTGCTGGTTATGTAGGAATTTACTTTGAGGTTATTGTCTAGTGTTGGTGTGTTTGAAAAGATAAAGTAAATTAATATTGGTAATTTATTGAACGAACGGACGCTCGAGTGAACGAACGGACGAACGATTCGAACGAACGCATTCATGCATATTGGAACTTACACTCGATCGAACGAATGATCACTTATGCAGTGATAGAATGAACGATTCGAGCGAACGCACGCACTTAGACAAATGATACGCACGCACGCATTCAAACATACATATTGGAACTTACACTCGATCAAACGAACGACCTCATGGGGTAGTGGTCGAACGAATGATTCGAGCGAACGCAAGCATGCACATTGGAACTTACACTCGAGCGAACGAATGATCGCGTGGTGAACGATCAAATGAACGATAATCGAGCGAACGCACGCAGGCGCGCACTTAGACAAATGATATGCACGCACTCATACATACATATTGGAACTTATGCTCGATCGAATGAACGAACGAACGCTTGAATGAACGAACGAACAATTGAATGAATGATCGAATGATCTAACGAACAATGCCAGTAGGACTGGCGTAAAACGGGTTTTTTCTTGGTTTATTGGAATAAATGTTATTTGTAGCATTTAATTGGATTATGATGGTGCTATGTGTTTGTACACTGGTGTTGAAATGGTTTTTGTTTTATGTGGAGTTAACTTTGAGATTTATTATTTTAAATCTAAAAAGTTGTGTGGTATTGTTTAAGGGTATTTGTACTGTAAAGATTATTGATTATTTGTAAAATTAAACATTGCATTTATATTAACTATAAGGCTGTTTTTAAGGCTTTATTTTTTACTGTGATGGATGAATGTAATGGATTTACTATGTAATGGATTTACTATGTAATTGATGAGTTGTACAGGTATTATTGTTTTTGAATAAAAATTTCCACTGCAGGAGCCCAGTGCGCAGGCGCAGTGGCCGCCCGTAGCTGGAGCATGCGCAGTGTCACTGTGATCAGCGCCAGGCGAGGGCAGGGAGCGGGCCGATTTGGGAGACACGGTTTTTGATCCGATTACGAATCAGCGGGGCGCAGGGAGGTAACGCACCCGGCGGGTGAGCTTCATAAGCACCTAGCGTAGGCCGCAAGCCCGGAATGAGAACCTACAGGTTCCGTGTTTGCAGCTCGGAGGCTTTTTCCCAGAAACTAGGCCCGGGTTATCGGCGGCCATCTTTGTAAAGGAGATCCGAGGGTTTTTGCGTCGCCATCTTGCTTGGTCGATGGTAGAGCGCGTGCGTGGCCATCTTTGTAAAGGAGCCACTAGGGGGCGTGGCTTCAGGGTCCAAGTGAGTGAACTGAACCCAGCCAGAATCAGCACCTTCAGGGGAGGAGAACCAGTGAGTGTAGAACTGAACCCAGCCAGAGTCAGCACCTTCAGGGGAGGAGAACCAGTGAGTGTAGAACTGAACCCAGCCAGAGTCAGCACCTTCAGGGGAGGAGAGGGAGGGGAACCAGTGAGTGAACTGAACCCAGCCAGAGTCAGCACCTTCAGGGGAGGAGAGGGAGGGGAACCAGTGAGTGCAGAACTGAACCCAGCCAGAGGCAGCACCTTCAGGGGAGGAGAGGGAGGGGAACCAGTGAGTGCAGAACTGAACCCAGCCAGAGTCAGCACCTTCAGGGGAGGAGAGGGAGGGGAACCAGTGAGTGAACTGAACCCAGCCAGAGTCAGCACCTTCAGGGGAGGAGAGGGAGGGGAACCAGTGAGTGTAGAACTGAATCCAGCCAGAGTCAGCACCTTCAGGGGAGGAGAGGGAGGGGACCCAGTGAGTGTAGAACTGAACCCAGCCAGAGTCAGCACCTTCAGTGTGTTGGAGATGGTGCGATGAGTTTGGATTTCAGCACAGGGAGGAGGGAGAGTGTGTGGGATGGAGATTTACAGCTTTGGGGGAACAAGAGAGGAAAGAATGTTCCATAGAAACTAGAATTGTCTGTTCTGAATTTCTATCCTCTACTTAGTGATGAATTTTATAAACTCCTTTTACAGGCTGTGAGAAGGGGAGGATTTACAGACCGGAAACTCAAACCAAACATAATTTCAAGATCTGACGGAGTCACTCCATTCATCAGGACCTGAGTATCATCGGCCTTTGAATGTGGAAGGAGAAATGTTTATCTGTTCTGTCTGTGGGAAAAGATTTCAAACATCAGTGTGACTGGAAAAGCACCGAGACACACACACCCGAGTGAGAGTGTTCCAGTGCACTGACTGTGGAAAGAGCTTTAACCAGTTACACAGTCTGAAAAAACATCGCACCGTTCACAGCGGGGAGAAACCGTACACGTGTTCTGTATGTGACGAGGCTTCAACTGATCGTCCAACCTGGAGAGACACAAGGACACCCGCACCAGGGAGAAACCGTGGAAATGTGGGGACTGTGGGCAGGGATTCAATTACCCATCCCAGCTGGAAGCTCATCAACGCAGTCACACTGGGGAGAGACTGTTCACCTGCTCTGTGTGTGGGAACAGATTCGCTCGGTCATCCCACCTGCTGACACACGAGCGACTTCACACTGGGGAGAGGCCGTTCACCTGCTCTGTGTGTGGGAAGGGATTCACTAACTCCTCCAGCCTCACTTCACACCAACGCGTTCACACTGATAAGATACCTTTTAAATGTTCTGAGTGTGAGAAGAGCTTTAAAAGCACAAGGGATCTTCTGACACACCAGCGAGTTCACACTGGGGAGTGGCCGTTCACCTGCTACCTGTGTGGGAACGGTTTCACTCAGTCATCCACCCTGCTGAGACACCAGCGAGTTCACACTGGGGAGAGGCCGTTCACCTGTTCCGTATGTAGAAAGGGATTCGTTCAGTCATCCACCCTGCTGAGACACCAGCGAGTTCACACTGGAGAGAGGCCGTTCACCTGCTCCGAGTGTGGGAAGTGATTCACTCAGTCATCCACCCTGCTGAGACACCAGCGAGTTCACAAGTGACTGCAGAGGTTGGATTCTGCTGTTATTGCTGCTGTTAATCTCATCCAGGACAAAACCATGTTCATTCTGACAGTTGGAGTTTGTTTCTGCTGATGTTAATAACCCCTCGAACTGGGCTGGAGTTTAATATTTTGATATGTCAGATAGATTAACTTTGTTTCGAACACACCATGGGTCGAATCCTTGATTTCTCCAAGATAAGAGGAGACGAATTGATGTCCTGTTAATGACTGCTCCATTTTTGGGCCTTTTCTCTTTTCTAACTCAAGAGTATTTCAGTTCTCACACCTTTAGTTACTCTCGTGCTCAAGCCCCAGCTCCCCAAACCTTCCAGAGAGCCTCTCCAAGCCTTGGTATCAAGCGAAGGTATCGGTAACATGTCCATGTACCTGCCATGGGAGTGTTTGATGGGACAGTGTAGAGGGAGCTTTACTCTGTATCTAACCCGTGCTGTACCTGCCCTGGGAGTGTTTGATGGGACAGTGTAGAGGGAGCTTTACTCTGTATCTAACCCGTGCTGTACCTGCCCAAGGAGTGTTTGATGGGACAGTGTAGAGGGAGCTTTACTCTGTATCTAACCCCGTACTGTACCTTCCCTGGGAGTGTTTGATGGGACAGTGCAGAGGGAGCTTTACTCTGTATTTAACCCGTGCTGTACCTGCCCTGGGAGTGTTTGATGGGACTGTATAGAGGGGGCTTTACTCTGTATCTAACCCGTGCTGTACCTGCCCAAGGAGTGTTTGATGGGACAGTGTAGGGGGAGCTTTACTCTGTATCTAACACCGTACTGTACCTTCCCTGGGAGTGTTTGATGGGACAGTGCAGAGGGAGCTTTACTCTGTATTTAACCCGTGCTGTACCTGCCCTGGAAGTGTTTGATGCGACAGTGTAGAGGGAGCTTTGTGCTGTACCTGCCCTGGGAGTGTTTGATGGGACAGTATAGAGAGAGCTTTACTCTGTATCTAACCCGTGCTGAACCTGCCCTGGGAGTGTTTGATGGGACAATGTAGAGGGTGCTTTACTCTGTATCAAACCCGTGCGGTACCTAACCTGGGAGTGTTTGATGGGACAGTGTAGAGGGTGCTTTACTCTGTATTTAACCCGTGCTGTACCTGCCCTGGGAGTGTTTGATGGGACAGTGCAAAGGGAGCTTTACTCTGTATGTAACCTGTGCTGCACCTGCCCTGGGAGTGTTTGATGGGGCAGTATAGAGGGAGCTTTACTCTGTATCTAACCCGTGCAGTACCTGCCCTGGGAGTGTTTGATGGGACAATATAGAGGGTGCTTTACTCTGTATCTAACCCGTGCGGTACCTGCACTGGGAGTGTTTGATTGGGACAGTGCAGAGGAAGCTTTACTTTATATCTAACCCATGCTGTACCTGCCCAAGGAGTGTTTGATGGGACAGTGTAGAGGGAGCTTTACTCTGTCTCTAACCCCGTACTGTATCTTCCCTGGGTGTGTTTGATGGGACAGTGCAGAGCGAGCTTTACTCTGTATCTAACCCGTGCTGCACCTTCCCTGGAGTGTTTGATGGGACAGTGCAGAGGAGCTTTACTTGTATCGAACCCGTGCTGTACCTGCCCTAGGAGTGTTTGATGGGACAGTGTAGAGGGAGCTTTACTCTGTATCTGTCCCCGTACTGTACCTTCTCTGGGAGTGTTTGATGGGACAGTGCAGAGGGAGCTTTACTCTGTACTTAACCCGTGCTGTACCTGCCTAAGGAGTGTTTGATGGGACAGTGTAGAGGGAGCTTTGCTCTGTATCTAACCCCGTACTGTACCTTCCCTGGGAGTGTTTGATGGGACAGTGCGGAGGGAGCTTTACTCTGTATTTAACCCGTGCTGTACCTGCCCTGGAAGTGTTTGATGGGACAGTGCAGAGGGAGCGTTGTGCTGTACCTGCCGTGGGAGTGTTTGATGGGACAGTATAGAGCGAGCTTTACTCTGTATCTAACGCGTGCTGCACCTGCCCTGGGAGTGTTTGATGGGACAGTGTAGAGGGAGCTTTACTCTGTATCTAACCCGTGCTGTACCTGCCCTGGGAGTGTTTGACGGGACAGTGCAGAGGGAGCTTTACTCTGTATCTAACCCGTGCTGTACCTGCCCATGGAGTGTTTGATGGGACAGTGTAGGGGGAGCTTTACTCTGTATCTAACCCGTGCTGTACCTGCCCTGGGAGTGTTTGATGGGACAGTGTAGAGGGAGCTTTACTCTGTATCTAACCCGTGCTGCACCTGCCCTGGGAGTGTTTGATGGGACAGTGTAGAGGGAGCTTTACTCTGTATCTAACCGTGCTGTACCTGCCCTGGGAGTGTTTGATGGGACAGTGCAGAGGGAGCTTTACTCTGTATCTAACCCGTGCTGTACCTGCCCTGGGAGTGTTTGATGGGACAGTGTAGGGGGAGCTTTACTCTGTATCTAACCTGTGCTGTACCTGCCCTGGGAGTGTTTGATGGGACAGTGTAGAGGGAGCTTTACTCTGTATCTAACCTGTGCTGTACCTGCCCTGGGAGTGTTTGATGGGACAGTGTAGAGGGAGCTTTACTCTGTATCTAACCCGTACTGTACCTGCCCTGGGAGTGTTTGATGGGACAGTGCAGAGGGATCTTTACTCTGTATTTAACCCGTGCTGTACCTGCCCTGGGAGTGTTTGATGGGACTGCATAGAGGGGGCTTTACTCTGTATCTAACCCGTGCTTTACCTGCCCAAGGAGTGTTTGATGGGACAGTGTAGGGGGAGCTTTACTCTGTATCTAACACCGTACTGTACCATCCCTGGAAGTGTTTGATGCGACAATGTAGAGGGAGCTTTGTGCTGTACCTGCCCTGGGAGTGTTTGATGGGACAGTATAGAGAGAGCTTTACTCTGTATCTGACCCGTGCTGTACCTGCCCTGGGAGTGTTTGATGGGACAATGCAGAGGGTGCTTTACTCTGTATCTAACCCGTGCGGTACCTGCCCTGGGACTGTTTGATGGGACAGTGTAGAGGGTCCTTTACTCTGTATTTAACCCGTGCTGTACCTGTCCTGGGAGTGTTTGATGGGACAGTGTTAAGGGAGCTTTACTCTGTATGTAACCTGTGCTGCACCTGCCCTGGGAGTGTTTGATGGGACAGTATAGAGAGAGCTTTACTGTGTATCTAACCCGTGCTGTACCTGCGCTGGGAGTGTTTGATGGGACAATGTAGAGGGTGCTTTACTCTGTATCTAACCCGTGCGGTACCTGCCCTGGGAGTGTTTGATTGGGACAGTGCAGAGGGAGCTTTACTTTATATCTAACCCATGCTGTACCTGCCCTGGGAGTGTTTGATGGGACAATGTAGAGGGTGCTTTACTCTGTATCTAACCCATGCTGAACCTGCCGTGGGAGTGTTTGATGGGACAGTGTCGAGGGGGCTTGACTCTGTCTCTAACCCGTGCTGTACCTGCCCTGGGAGTGTTTGATGGGACAGTGTAGAGGGAGCTTTACTCTGTATCTAACCCGTGCTGTACCTGCCCAAGGTGTGTTTGATGGGACAGTGCAGAGGGAGCTTTACTCTGTATTTAACCCGTGCTGTACCTGCCCTGGAAGTGTTTGATGGGACAGTGTAGAGGGAGCTTTGTGCTGTAACTGCCCTGGGAGTGTTTGATGGGACAGTTTCGAGCGTGCTTTACTCTGGATCTAACCCGTGCTGTACCTGCCCGAGGAGTGTTTGACGGGACAGTATAGACCGAGCTTTACTCTGTATCTAACCCCGTACTGTACCTTCCCTGGGAGTGTTTGATGGGACAGTGCAGAGGGAGCTTTACTCTGTATCTAACCCGTGCTGCACCTGCCCAAGGTGTGTTTGATGGGACAGTGTAGAGGGAGCTTTACTCTGTATCTAACCCCGTACTGTACCATCCGTGGGAGTGTTTGATGGGACAGTGCAGAGGGAGCTTTACTCTGTATTTAACCCGTGCTGTACCTGCCCTGGAAGTGTTTGATGGGACAGTGCAGAGGGAGCTTTGTGCTGTAACTGCCCTGGGAGTGTTTGATGGGACAGTTTCGAGCGAGCTTTACTCTGTATCTAACCCGTGCTGTACCTGCCCTAGGAGTGTTTGACGGGACAGTATAGACCGAGCTTTACTCTGTATCTAACCCCGTACTGTACCTTCCCTGGGAGTGTTTGATGGGACAGTGCAGAGGGAGCTTTACTCTGTATTTAACCCGTGCTGTACCTGCCCTGGAAGTGTTTGATGGGACAGTGTAGAGGGAGCTTTGTGCTGTACCTGCCCTGGGAGTGTTTGGTGGGACAGTGTAGAGGGAGCTTTACTCTGTATGTAACCTGTGCTGTACCTGCCCTGGGAGTGTTTGATGGGACAGTTTCGAGCGAGCTTTACTCTGTATCTAACCCGTGCTGTACCTGCCCTGGGAGTGTTTGATGAGACAGTATAGAGGGAGCTTTACTCTATATCTAACCCGTACTGTACCTGCCCTGGGAGTGTTTGATGGGACAGTGTAGAGGGAGCTTTACTCTGTATCTAACCCGTGGTGTACCTGCCCTGGAGTGTTTGATGGGACAGTGTAGAGGGAGCTTTACTCTGTATCTAACCCGTGGTGTACCTGCCCTGGGAGTGTATGATGGGATAGTGTCGATGGAGTTTTACTCTGTATTTAACCCGTGCTGTACCTGCCCTGGGAGTGTTTGATGGGATCGTGTAGAGGGAGCTTTACTCTGTATCTGACCCGTGCTGTACCTACCCTGGGAGTGTTTGGTGGGACAATGTAGAGGGAGCTTTACTCTATATCTAACCTGTGCTGTACCTGCCCGGAGAGTGTTTGATGGGACAGTGTAGAGGGAGCTTTACTCTGTCTCTAACCCCGTACTGTACCTTCCCTGGGAGTGTTTGATGGGACAGTGCAGAGGGAGCTTTACTCTGTGGCTAACCCGTGCTGTACCTGTCCTGTGAGTGTTTGATGGGACAGTATAGAGGGAGCTTTTCTCTGTATCTAACCCGTGCTGTACCTGCCCTCGGAGTGTTTGATGGGACAGCATAGAGCGAGCTTTACTCTGTATCTAACCCGTGATGTACCTTCCCTGTGAGTGTTTGATGGGACAGTGTAGAGGGTGCTTTACTCTGTATCTAACCCGTGCTGTACCTGCCCTGGGAGAGTGTGATGGGACAGTGTAGAGGGAGCTTTACTCTAATCTAACCCGTGCTGTACTTGCCCTGGGAGTGTTTGATGGGATTGTGTAAAGGGAGCTTTACTCTGCATTTAACCTGTGCTGTACCTGCCCTGGGATTGATTGATGGGACAGTGTAGAGGGAGCTTTACTCTGTCTGTAACCTGTGCTGTACCTGCCCTGGGAGTGTTTGATGGACAAAATTGAGAGGTCGCACAACACCAGGTTATAGTCCAACAGTTTTATTTGAAATCACAAGCTTTCGGAGCTATCGATTGCTCCGTTTGATGGGACACTGTAGAGGGAGCTTTACTGTGTATCTAACCCGTGATGTACTTGCCCAAGGTGTGTTTGATGGGACAGTGTAGAGGGAGCTTTACTCTGTATCTAACCCCGTACTGTACCTTCCGTGGGAGTGTTTGATGGGACAGTGCAGAGGGAGCTTTACTCTGTATTTAACCCGTGCTGTACCTGCCCTAGAAGTGTTTGATGGGACAGTGTTGAGGGAGCTTTGTGCTGTACCTGCCCTGGGAGTGTTTGATGGGACAGTATAGAGCGAGCTTTACTCTGTATCTAACCCGTGCTGTACCTGCCCTGGGAGTGTTTGATGGGACAGTGTCGAGGGAGCTTTACCCTGTATCTAAGCCGTGCTGTACCTGCCCAAGGTGTGTTTGATGGGACAGTGTCGAGGGGCCTTACTCTGTATCTAACCCGTGCTGTACCTGCCCTGGGAGTGTTTGATGGGACAGTGTAGAGGGAGCTTTACTCTGTATCTAACCCGTGCTGTACTTGCCCAAGGTGTGTTTGATGGGACAGTGTAGAGGGAGCTTTACTCTGTATCGAACCCCGTACTGTACCTTCCGTGGGAGTGTTTGATGGGACAGTGCAGAGGGAGCTTTACTCTGTATTGAACCCGTGCTGTACCTGCCTTGGAAGTGTTTGATGGGACAGTGTAGTGGAAGCTTTGTGCTGCACCTGCCCTGGGAGTGTTTGATGGGGCAGTATAGAGAGAGCTTTACTCTGTATCTAACCCGTGCAGTACCTGCCCTGGGAGTGTTTGATGGGACAATATAGAGGTTGCTTTACTCTGTATCTAACCCGTGCGGTACCTGCACTGGGAGTGTTTGATGGGACAATATAGAGGGAGCTTTACTTTATATCTAACCCATGCTGTACCTGCCCAAGGAGTGTTTGATGGGACAGTGTAGAGGGAGCTTTACTCTGTCTCTAACCCCGTACTGTATCTTCCCTGGGTGTGTTTGATGGGACAGTGCAGAGCGAGCTTTACTCTGTATCTAACCCGTGCTGCACCTACTCTGGGAGTGTTTGATGGGACAGTGCAGAGGGAGCTTTACTCTGTATCTAACCCGTGCTGTACCTGCCCTAGGAGTGTTTGATGGGACAGTATAGAGCGAGCTTTACTCTGTATCTAACCCGTGCTGTACCTGCCCTGGGAGTGTTTGATGGGACAGTGCAGAGGGAGCTTTACTCTGTACTTAACCCGTGCTGTACCTGCCTAAGGAGTGTTTGATGGGACAGTGTAGAGGGAGCTTTGCTCTGTATCTAACCCCGTACTGTACCTTCCCTGGGAGTGTTTGATGGGACAGTGCGGAGGGAGCTTTACTCTGTATTTAACCCGTGCTGTACCTGCCCTGGAAGTGTTTGATGGGACAGTGCAGAGGGAGCTTTGTGCTGTACCTGCCCTGGGAGTGTTTGATGGGACAGTATAGAGCGAGCTTTACTCTGTATCTAACGCGTGCTGCACCTGCCCTGGGAGTGTTTGATGGGACAGTGTAGAGGGAGCTTTACTCTGTATCTAACCCGTGCTGTACCTGCCCAAGGAGTGTTTGATGGGACAGTGTAGGGGGAGCTCTACTCTGCATGTAACCCGTGCTCTACCTGCCCTGGGAGTGTTTGATGGGACAGTGTCGGGGGAGCTTTACTCTGTATCTAACCCGTGCTGCACCTGCCCTGGGACTGTTTGATGGGACAGTGTAGAGGGAGCTTTACTCTGTATCTAACCCGTGCTGTACCTGCCCTGGGAGTGTTTGATGGGACAGTGTAGAGGGAGCTTTACTCTGTATCTAACCCGTGCTGTACCTGCCCTGGGAGTGTTTGATGGGACAGTGTAGAGGGAGCTTTACTCTGTATCTAACCCGTGCTGTACCTGCCCTGGGAGTGTTTGATGGGACAGTGTAGAGGGAGCTTTACTCTGTATCTAACCCGTGCTGTACCTGCCCTGGGAGTGTTTGATGGGACAGTGTAGAGGGAGCTTTACTCTGTATCTAACCCGTGCTGTACCTGCCCTGGGAGTGTTTGATGGGACAGTGTAGAGGGAGCTTTACTCTGTATCTAACCCGTGCTGTACCTGCCCTGGGAGTGTTTGATGGGACAGTGTAGAGGGAGCTTTACTCTGTATCTAACCCGTACTGTACCTGCCCTGGAGTGTTTGATGGGACAGTGTAGAGGGAGCTTTACTCTGTATCTAACCCGTGCTGTACCTGCCCTGGAAGTGTTTGATGGGACAGTGTAGAGGGAGCTTTGTGCTGTACCTGCCCTGGGAGTGTTTGATGGGACAGTGTAGAGGGAGCTTTACTCTGTATCTAACCCGTGCTGTACCTGCCCTGGGAGTGTTTGATGGGACAGTGTAGAGGGAGCTTTACTCTGTATCTAACCCGTGCTGTACCTGCCCTGGGAGTGTTTGATGGGACAGTGTAGAGGGTGCTTTACTCTGTATCTAACCCGTGCTGTACCTGCCCTGGGAGTGTTTGATGGGACAGTGTAGAGGGAGCTTTACTCTGTATCTAACCCGTGCTGTACCTGCCCTGGGAGTGTTTGATGGGACAGTGTAGAGGGAGCTTTACTCTGTATCTAACCCGTGCTGTACCTGCCCTGGGAGTGTTTGATGGGACAGTGTAGAGGGAGCTTTACTCTGTATCTAACCCGTGCTGTACCTGCCCTGGGAGTGTTTGATGGGACAGTGTAGAGGAGCTTTACTCTGTATCTAACCTGTGCTGTACCTGCCCTGGAGTGTTTGATGGGACAGTGTAGAGGGAGCTTTACTCTGTATCTAACCCGTACTGTACCTGCCCTGGAGTGTTTGATGGACAGTGTAGAGGGAGCTTTACTCTGTATCTAACCCGTGCTGTACCTGCCCTGGGAGTGTTTGATGGGACAGTGTAGAGGGAGCTTTACTCTGTATCTAACCCGTGCTGTACCTGCCCTGGAGTGTTTGATGGGACAGTGTAGAGGGAGCTTTACTCTGTATCTAACCCGTGCTGTACCTGCCCTGGGAGTGTTTGATGGGACAGTGTAGAGGGAGCTTTACTCTGTATCTAACCCGTGCTGTACCTGCCCTGGGAGTGTTTGATGGGACAGTGTAGAGGGAGCTTTACTCTGTATCTAACCCGTGCTGTACCTGCCCTGGAGTGTTTGATGGGACAGTGTAGAGGGAGCTTTACTCTGTATCTAACCCGTGCTGTACCTGCCCTGGGAGTGTTTGATGGGACAGTGCAGAGGGAGCTTTACTCTGTATCTAACCCGTGCTGCACCTGCCCAAGGTGTGTTTGATGGGACAGTGTAGAGGGAGCTTTACTCTGTATCTAACCCCGTACTGTACCATCCGTGGGAGTGTTTGATGGGACAGTGCAGAGGGAGCTTTACTCTGTATTTAACCCGTGCTGTACCTGCCCTGGAAGTGTTTGATGGGACAGTGTAGAGGGAGCTTTGTGCTGTAACTGCCCTGGGAGTGTTTGATGGGACAGTTTCGAGCGAGCTTTACTCTGGATCTAACCCGTGCTGTACCTGCCCTAGGAGTGTTTGACGGGACAGTATAGACCGAGCTTTACTCTGTATCTAACCCCGTACTGTACCTTCCCTGGGAGTGTTTGATGGGACAGTGCAGAGGGAGCTTTACTCTGTATTTAACCCGTGCTGTACCTGCCCTGGAAGTGTTTGATGGGACAGTGTAGAGGGAGCTTTGTGCTGTACCTGCCCTGGGAGTGTTTGATGGGACAGTGTAGAGGGAGCTTTACTCTGTATCTAACCTGTGCTGTACCTGCCCTGGGAGTGTTTGATGGGACAGTGTAGAGGAGCTTTACTCTGTATCTAACCCGTGCTGTACCTGCCCTGGGAGTGTTTGATGGGACAGTGTAGAGGGAGCTTTACTCTGTATCTAACCCGTGCTGTACCTGCCCTGGGAGTGTTTGATGGGACAGTGTAGAGGGAGCTTTACTCTGTATCTAACCCGTGCTGTACCTGCCCTGGGAGTGTTTGATGGGACAGTGTAGAGGGAGCTTTACTCTGTATCTAACCCGTGCTGTACCTGCCCTGGAGTGTTTGATGGGACAGTGTAGAGGGAGCTTTACTCTGTATCTAACCCGTGCTGTACCTGCCCTGGGAGTGTTTGATGGGACAGTGTAGAGGGAGCTTTACTCTGTATCTAACCCGTGCTGTACCTGCCCTGGGAGTGTTTGATGGGACAGTGTAGAGGGAGCTTTACTCTGTATCTAACCCGTGCTGCTACCTGCCCGAGAGTGTTTGATGGGACAGTGTAGAGGGAGCTTTACTCTGTCTCTAACCCCGTACTGTACCTTCCCTGGGAGTGTTTGATGGGACAGTGCAGAGGGAGCTTTACTCTGTATTAACCCGTGCTGTACCTGCCCTAGAAGTGTTTGATGGGACAGTGTTGAGGGAGCTTTGTGCTGTACCTGCCCTGGGAGTGTTTGATGGGACAGTATAGAGCGAGCTTTACTCTGTATCTAACCCGTGCTGTACCTGCCCTGGGAGTGTTTGATGGGAAAGTGTCGAGGGGGCTTTACTCTGTATCTAACCCGTGCTGTACCTGCCCTGGGAGTGTTTGATGGGACAGTGTCGAGGGAGCTTTACCCTGTATCTAAGCCGTGCTGTACCTGCCAAGGTGTGTTTGATGGGACAGTGTCGAGGGGCCTTACTCTGTATCTAACCCGTGCTGTACCTGCCCTGGGAGTGTTTGATGGGACAGTGTAGAGGGAGCTTTACTCTGTATCTAACCCGTGCTGTACCTTGCCCATGGAGTGTTTGATGGGACAGTGTAGAGGGAGCTTTACTCTGTATCTACCCCGTACTGTACCTTCCGTGGGAGTGTTTGATGGGACAGTGCAGAGGGAGCTTTACTCTGTATTGAACCCGTGCTGTACCTGCCCTGGGAGTGTTTGACGGGACAGTTTCGACCGAGCTTTACTCTGTATCTATCCCGTGGTGTACCGACCCTGGGAGTGTTTGTGGGACAATGCAGAGGGAGCTTTACTCTGTATCTAACCCGTGCTGTACCAGCCCTGGGAGTGTTTGATGGGACAGTGTAAAGGGAGCTTTACTCTGTATCTAACCCGTGCTGTACCTGCCCTGGGAGAGTTTGGTGGGACAGTGTAGAGGGAGCTTTACTCTGTATCTAACCCCGTACTGTACCTTCCCTGGGAGTGTTTGATGGGACAGTGCAGAGGGAGCTTTACTCTGTATTTAAACCGTGCTGTACCTGCCCTGGGAGTGTTTGATGGGACAGTGTAAAGGGAGCTTTACTCTGTATCTAACCCGTGCTGTACCTGCCCTGGAGTGTTTGATGGGACAGTGCAGAGGGAGCTTTGTGCTGTACCTGCCCTGGGAGTGTTTGATGGGACAGTGTAGAGGAAGATTTGCTCTGTATTTACCCCGTGCTTTAGCTTCCCTGGGAGTGTTTGATGGGACAGTGCAGAGGGAGCTTTGTGCTGTAACTGCCCTGGGAGTGTTTGATGGGACAGTTTCGAGCGAGCTTTACTCTGGATCTAACCCGTGCTGTACCTGCCCAAGGAGTGTTTGACGGGACAGTATAGACCGAGCTTTACTCTGTATCTAACCCCGTACTGTACCTTCCCTGGGAGTGTTTGATGGGACAGTGCAGAGGGATCTTTACTCCGTATTTAACCCGTGCTGTACCTGCCCTGGAAGTGTTTGATGGGACAGTGTAGAGGGAGCTTTGTGCTGTACCTGCCCTGGGAGTGTTTGATGGGACAGTGTAGAGGGAGCTTTACTCTGTATCTAACCCGTGCTGTACCTGCCCTGGGAGTGTTTGATGGGACAGTGTAGAGCGAGCTTTACTCTGTATCTAACCCGTGCTGTACCTGCCCTGGGAGTGTTTGATGGGACAGTGTAGAGGGAGCTTTACTCTGTATCTAACCCGTGCTGTACCTGCCCTGGGAGTGTTTGATGGGACAGTGTAGAGGGAGCTTTACTCTGTATCTAACCCGTGCTGTACCTGCCCTGGGAGTGTTTGATGGGACAGTGTAGAGGGAGCTTTACTCTGTATCTAACCCGTGCTGTACCTGCCCTGGGAGTGTTTGATGGGACAGTGTAGAGGGAGCTTTACTCTGTATCTAACCCGTGCTGTACCTTCCCTGGGAGTGTTTGATGGGACAGTGTAGAGGGAGCTTTACTCTGTATCTAACCCGTGCTGTACCTGCCCTGGGAGTGTTTGATGGGACAGTGTAGAGGGAGCTTTACTCTGTATCTAACCTGTGCTGTACCTGCCCTGGAGTGTTTGATGGGACAGTGTAGAGGGAGCTTTACTCTGTATCTAACCCGTGCTGTACCTGCCCTGGGAGTGTTTGATGGGACAGTGTAGAGGGAGCTTTACTCTGTATCTAACCCGTGCTGTACCTGCCCTGGAAGTGTTTGATGGGACAGTGTTGAGGGAGCTTTGTGCTGTACCTGCCCTGGGAGTGTTTGATGGGACAGTATAGAGCGAGCTTTACTCTGTATCTAACCCGTGCTGTACCTGCCCTGGGAGTGTTTGATGGGAAAGTGTCGAGGGGCTTTACTCTGTATCTAACCCGTGCTGTACCTGCCCTGGGAGTGTTTGATGGGACAGTGTAGAGGGAGCTTTACCCTGTATCTAAGCCGTGCTGTACCTGCCCAAGGTCTGTTTGATGGGACAGTGTCGAGGGAGCTTACTCTGTATCTAACCCGTGCTGTACCTGCCCTGGGAGTGTTTGATGGGACAGTGTAGAGGGAGCTTTACTCTGTATCTAACCCGTGCTGTACCTGCCCAGGAGTGTTTGATGGGACAGTGCAGAGGGAGCTTTACTCTGTATTGAACCCGTACTGTACCTTCCCTGGAAGTGTTTGATGGGACAGTGTAGAGGGAGCTTTACTCTGTATCTAACCCGTGCTGTACCTGCCCTGGGAGTGTTTGATGGACAGTATAGAGCGAGCTTTACTCTGTATCTAACCCGTGCTGTACCTGCCCTGGGAGTGTTTGATGGGACAGTTTCGAGCGAGCTTTACTCTGTATCTAACCCGTGCTGTACCTTCCCTGGGAGTGTTTGATGGGACAGTGTAGAGGGAGCTTTACTCTGTATCTAACCCGTGCTGTACCTGCCCTGGGAGTGTTTGATGGGACAGTGTAGAGGGAGCTTTACTCTGTATCTAACCCCGTACTGTACCTTCCCTGGGAGTGTTTGATGGGACAGTGTAGAGGGAGCTTTACTCTGTATCTAACCCGTGCTGTACCTGCCCTGGGAGTGTTTGATGGGACAGTGTAGAGGGAGCTTTACTCTGTATCTAACCCGTGCTGTACCTGCCCTGGGAGTGTTTGATGGGACAGTGTAGAGGGAGCTTTACTCTGTATCTAACCCGTGCTGTACCTGCCCTGGGAGTGTTTGATGGGACAGTGTAGAGGGAGCTTTACTCTGTATCTAACCCGTGCTGTACCTGCCCTGGGAGTGTTTGATGGGACAGTGTAGAGGGAGCTTTACTCTGTATCTAACCCGTGCTGTACCTGCCCTGGGAGTGTTTGATGGGACAGTGTAGAGGGAGCTTTACTCTGTATCTAACCCGTGCTGTACCTGCCCTGGGAGTGTTTGATGGGACAGTGTAGAGGGAGCTTTACTCTGTATCTAACCCGTGCTGTACCTGCCCTGGGAGTGTTTGATGGGACAGTGTAGAGGGAGCTTTACTCTGTATCTAACCCGTGCTGTACCTGCCCTGGGAGTGTTTGATGGGACAGTGTAGAGGGAGCTTTACTCTGTATCTAACCCGTGCTGTACCTGCCCTGGGAGTGTTTGATGGGACAGTGTAGAGGGAGCTTTACTCTGTATCTAACCCGTGCTGTACCTGCCCTGGGAGTGTTTGATGGGACAGTGTAGAGGGAGCTTTACTCTGTATCTAACCCGTGCTGTACCTGCCCTGGGAGTGTTTGATGGGACAGTGTAGAGGGAGCTTTACTCTGTATCTAACCCGTGCTGTACCTGCCCTGGGAGTGTTTGATGGGACAGTGTAGAGGAGCTTTACTCTGTATCTAACCCGTGCTGTACCTGCCCTGGGAGTGTTTGATGGGACAGTGTAGAGGGAGCTTTACTCTGTATCTAACCCGTGCTGTACCTGCCCTGGGAGTGTTTGATGGGACAGTGTAGAGGGAGCTTTACTCTGTATCTAACCCGTGCTGTACCTGCCCTGGGAGTGTTTGATGGGACAGTGTAGAGGGAGCTTTACTCTGTATCTAACCCGTGCTGTACCTGCCCTGGGAGTGTTTGATGGGACAGTGTAGAGGGAGCTTTACTCTGTATCTAACCCGTGCTGTACCTGCCCTGGGAGTGTTTGATGGGACAGTGTAGAGGGAGCTTTACTCTGTATCTAACCCGTGCTGTACCTGCCCTGGGAGTGTTTGATGGGACAGTGTAGAGGGAGCTTTACTCTGTATCTAACCCGTGCTGTACCTGCCCTGGGAGTGTTTGATGGGACAGTGTAGAGGGAGCTTTACTCTGTATCTAACCCGTGCTGTACCTGCCCTGGGAGTGTTTGATGGGACAGTGTAGAGGGAGCTTTACTCTGTATCTAACCCGTGCTGTACCTGCCCTGGGAGTGTTTGATGGGACAGTGTAGAGGGAGCTTTACTCTGTATCTAACCTGTGCTGAACCTGCCCTGGGAGTGTTTGATGGGACAGTGTCGAGGGAGCTTTACTCTGTATCTAACCCGTGCTGTACCTGCCCTGGGAGTGTTTGATGGGACAGTGTAGAGGGAGCTTTACTCTGTATCTAACCCCGTGCTGTACCTGCCCAAGGAGTGTTTGATGGGACAGTGCAGAGGGAGCTTTACTCTGTATTTAACCCGTGCTGTACCTGCCCTGGAAGTGTTTGATGGGACAGTGTAGAGGGAGCTTTGTGCTGTACCTGCCCTGGGAGTGTTTGATGGGACAGTTTAGAGCGAGCTTTACTCTGTATCTAACCCGTGCTGTACCTGCCCTAGGAGTGTTTGATGGGACAGTATAGACGAGCTTTACTCTGTATCTAACCCGTGCTGTACCTGCCCTGGGAGTGTTTGATGGGACAGTGCAGAGGGAGCTTTACTCTGTATCTAACCCGTGCTGTACCTGCCCTGGGAGTGTTTGATGGGACAGTGTAGAGGGAGCTTTACTCTGTATCTAACCCGTGCTGTACCTGCCCTGGGAGTGTTTGATGGGACAGTGTAGAGGGAGCTTTACTCTGTATCTAACCCGTGCTGTACCTGCCCTGGGAGTGTTTGATGGGACAGTGTAGAGGGAGCTTTACTCTGTATCTAACCCGTGCTGTACCTGCCCTGGGAGTGTTTGATGGGACAGTGTAGAGGGAGCTTTACTCTGTATCTAACCCGTGCTGTACCTGCCCTGGGAGTGTTTGATGGGACAGTGTAGAGGGAGCTTTACTCTGTATCTAACCCGTGCTGTACCTGCCCTGGGAGTGTTTGATGGGACAGTGTAGAGGGAGCTTTACTCTGTATCTAACCGTGCTGTACCTGCCCTGGAGTGTTTGATGGGACAGTGTAGAGGAGCTTTACTCTGTATCTAACCCGTGCTGTACCTGCCCTGGGAGTGTTTGATGGGACAGTGCAGAGGGAGCTTTACTCTGTATCTAACCCGTGCTGTACCTGCCCTGGGAGTGTTTGATGGGACAGTGTAGAGGGAGCTTTACTCTGTATCTAACCCGTGCTGTACCTGCCCTGGGAGTGTTTGATGGGACAGTGTAGAGGGAGCTTTACTCTGTATCTAACCCGTGCTGTACCTGCCCTGGGAGTGTTTGATGGGACAGTGAGAGGGAGCTTTACTCTGTATCTAACCCGTGCTGTACCTGCCCTGGGAGTGTTTGATGGGACAGTGCAGAGGGAGCTTTACTCTGTATCTAACCCGTGCTGTACCTGCCCTGGGAGTGTTTGATGGGACAGTGTAGAGGGAGCTTTACTCTGTATCTAACCCGTGCTGTACCTGCCCTGGGAGTGTTTGATGGGACAGTGTAGAGGGAGCTTTACTCTGTATCTAACCCGTGCTGTACCTGCCCTGGGAGTGTTTGATGGGACAGTGTAGAGGGAGCTTTACTCTGTATCTAACCCGTGCTGTACCTGCCCTGGGAGTGTTTGATGGGACAGTGTAGAGGGAGCTTTACTCTGTATCTAACCCGTGCTGTACCTGCCCTGGGAGTGTTTGATGGGACAGTGTAGAGGGAGCTTTACTCTGTATCTAACCCGTGCTGTACCTGCCCTGGGAGTGTTTGATGGGACAGTGTAGAGGGAGCTTTACTCTGTATCTAACCCGTGCTGTACCTGCCCTGGGAGTGTTTGATGGGACAGTGTAGAGGGAGCTTTACTCTGTATCTAACCGTGCTGTACCTGCCCTGGGAGTGTTTGATGGGACAGTGTAGAGGGAGCTTTACTCTGTATCTAACCCGTGCTGTACCTGCCCTGGGAGTGTTTGATGGGACAGTGTAGAGGGAGCTTTACTCTGTATCTAACCCGTGCTGTACCTGCCCTGGGAGTGTTTGATGGGACAGTGTAGAGGGAGCTTTACTCTGTATCTAACCCGTGCTGTACCTGCCCTGGGAGTGTTTGATGGGACAGTGTAGAGGGAGCTTTACTCTGTATCTAACCCGTGCTGTACCTGCCCTGGGAGTGTTTGATGGGACAGTGTAGAGGGAGCTTTACTCTGTATCTAACCCGTGCTGTACCTGCCCTGGGAGTGTTTGATGGGACAGTGTAGAGGGAGCTTTACTCTGTATCTAACCCGTGCTGTACCTGCCCTGGGAGTGTTTGATGGGACAGTGTAGAGGGAGCTTTACTCTGTATCTAACCCGTGCTGTACCTGCCCTGGGAGTGTTTGATGGGACAGTGTAGAGGGAGCTTTACTCTGTATCTAACCCGTGCTGTACCTGCCCTGGGAGTGTTTGATGGGACAGTGTAGAGGGAGCTTTACTCTGTATCTAACCCGTGCTGTACCTGCCCTGGGAGTGTTTGATGGGACAGTGTAGAGGGAGCTTTACTCTGTATCTAACCCGTGCTGTACCTGCCCTGGGAGTGTTTGATGGGACAGTGTAGAGGGAGCTTTACTCTGTATTCTAACCCGTGCTGTACCTGCCCTGGGAGTGTTTGATGGGACAGTGTAGAGGGAGCTTTACTCTGTATCTACCCGTGCTGTACCTTCCCTGGGAGTGTTTGGTGGGACAATGTAGAGGGAGCTTTACTCTATATCTGACCCGTGCTGTACCTGCCCTGAGAGTGTTTGATGGGACAGTGTAGAGGGAGCTTTACTCTGTATCTAACCCGTACTGTACCTTCCCTGGGAGTGTTTGATGGGACAGTGCAGAGGGAGCTTTACTCTGTGGCTAACCCGTGCTGTACCTGTCCTGTGAGTGTTTGATGGGACAGTATAGAGGGAGCTTTTTCTCTGTATCTAACCCGTGCTGTACCTGCCCTCGGAGTGTTTGATGGGACAGCATTAGAGCGAGCTTTACTCTGTATCTAACCCGTGATGTACCTTCCCTGTGAGTGTTTGATGGGACAGTGTAGAGGGTGCTTTACTCTGTATCTACCCGTGCTC
>JASTWF010000279.1:281796-348296 GCA_030390025.1 Squalus acanthias
CACTCCCAGGCAGAACAGCACGGGTTAGATACAGAGTAAAGCTCCCTCTACACTGTCCATCAAACACTCCCAGGGCAGGTACAGCACGGGTTAGATACAGAGTAAAGCTCCCTCTACACTGTCCATCAAAACTCCCAGGGCAGTACAGCACGGTTAGATACAGAGTAAAGCTCCCTCTACACTGTCCCATCAAACATCTTCCAGGGCAGGTACAGCACGGGTTAGATACAGAGTAAAGCTCCCTCTACACTGTCCATCAAACACTCCCAGGGCAGGTACAGCACGGGTTAGATACAGAGTAAAGCTCCCTCTACACTGTCCCCATCAAACACTCCCAGGGCAGGTACAGCACGGTTAGATACAGAGTAAAGCTCCCTCTACACTGTCCCATCAAACACATCAGGGCAGGTACAGCACGGGTTAGATACAGAGTAAAGCTCCCTCTACACTGTCCCATCAAACACTCCCAGGGCAGTACAGCACGGTTAGATACAGAGTAAAGCTCCTCTACACTGTCCCATCAAAACACTCCCAGGGCAGGTACAGCACGGTTGATACAGAGTAAAGCTCCCTCTACACTGTCCCATCAAACACTCCCAGGGCAGGTACAGCACGGGTTAGATACAGAGTAAAGCTCCGCTCCCTCTACACTGTCCCATCAAACACTCCAGGGCAGGTACAGCACGGGTTAGATACAGAGTAAAGCTCCTCTACACTGTCCCATCAAACACTCAGGGCAGGTACAGCACGGTTAGATACAGAGTAAAGCTCCCTCTACACTGTCCCATCAAACACTCCCAGGGCAGGTACAGCAGGTAGATACAGAGTAAAGCTCCCTCTACACTGTCCCATCAAACACTCCAGGGCAGGTACAGCACGGTTAGATACAGAGTAAAGCTCCCTCTACACTGTCCCATCAAACACTCCCAGGGCAGGTACAGCACGGGTTAGATACAGAGTAAAGCTCCCTTACACTGTCCCATCAAACACTCCCCAGGGCAGGTACAGCACGGGTTAGATACAGAGTAAAGCTCCCTCTACACTGTCCCATCAAACACTCCCAGGGCAGGTACAGCACGTTAGATACAGAGTAAAGCTCCCTCTACACTGTCCCATCAAACACTCCCAGGCAGGTACAGCACGGTTAGATACAGAGTAAAGCTCCCTCTACACTGTCCCATCAAACACTCCCAGGGCAGGTACAGCACGGTTAGATACAGAGTAAAGCTCCCTCTACACTGTCCCATCAAACACTCCGGGCAGGTACAGCACGGAGGATACAGAGTAAAGCTCCCTCTACACTGTCCCATCAAACACTCCCAGGGCAGGTACAGCACGGGTTAGATACAGAGTAAAGCTCCCTCTACACTGTCCCAACACTCCCAGGGCAGGTACAGCACGGGTTAGATACAGAGTAAAGCTCCCTCTACACTGTCCCATCAAACACTCCCAGGGCAGGTACAGCACGGGTAGATACAGAGTAAAGCTCCCTCTACACTGTCCCATCAAACACTCCCACAGGTACAGCACGGGTTAGATACAGAGTAAAGCTCCCTCTACACTGTCCCATCAAACACTCCCAGGGCAGTACAGCACGGTTAGATACAGAAAAGCTCCCTCTACACTGTCCCATCAAACACTCCCAGGGCAGGTACACACGGGTTAGATACAGAGTAAAGCTCCCTCTACACTGTCCCATCAAACACTCCCAGGGCAGGTACAGCACGGGTTAGATACAGAGTAAAGCTCCTCTACACTGTCCCATCAAACACTCCCAGGGCAGGTACAGCACGGGTTAGATACAGAGTAAAGCTCCCCTCTACACTGTCCCATCAAACACTCCCAGGGCAGGTACAGCACGGTTAGATACAGAGTAAAGCTCCCTCTACACACTGTCCCATCAAACACTCCCAGGGCAGGTACAGCACGGGTTAGATACAGAGTAAAGCTCCCTCTACACTGTCCCATCAAACACTCCCAGGGCAGGTACAGCACGGGTTAGATACAGAGTAAAGCTCCCTCTACACTGTCCCATCAAACACTCCCAGGGCAGGTACAGCACGGTTAGATACAGAGTAAAGCTCCCTCTACACTGTCCCATCAAACACTCCCAGGGCAGGTACAGCACGGGTTAGATACAGAGTAAAGCTCCCTCTACACTGTCCCATCAAACACTCCCAGGGCAGGTACAGCACGGTTAGATACAGAGTAAAGCTCCCTCTACACTGTCCCATCAAACACTCCCAGGGCAGGTACAGCACGGGTTAGATACAGAGTAAAGCTCCCTCTACACTGTCCCATCAAACACTCCCAGGGCAGGTACAGCACGGGTTAGATACAGAGTAAAGCTCCCTCTACACTGTCCCATCAAACACTCCCAGGGCAGGTACAGCACGGGTTAGATACAGAGTAAAGCTCCCTCTACACTGTCCCATCAAACACTCCCAGGGCAGGTACAGCACGGGTTAGATACAGAGTAAAGCTCCCTCTACACTGTCCCATCAAACACTCCCAGGGCAGGTACAGCACGGGTTAGATACAGAGTAAAGCTCCCTCTACACTGTCCCATCAAACACTCCCAGGGCAAGTACAGCACGGGTTCAATACAGAGGTAAAGCTCCCTCTACACTGTCCCATCAAACCCTCCCAGGGCAAGGTGCCGCACAGGTTACAGACAGAGTAAAGCTCCTCTCTACACTGTCCCATCCAAACACTCCCAGGGGCAGGTACAGCAGGGGTTAGATACCGAGTAAAGCTCCTCCCTCTACACTGTCCCATCAAACCCTCCCAGGGCAGGTACAGCACAGGTTAAATGCAGAGTTAAGCTCCCTTTACACAATCCCATCAAACACTCCCAGGGCAAGTACAGCACGGGTTAGATACAGAGTAAAGCTCCCTCTACACTGTCCCATCACACTCTCCCAGGGCAGGTACAGCACGGGTTAGATACAGAGTAAAGCTCCCTCTACACCGTCCCATCAAACACTCCCAGGGCAGGTACAGCACGGGTTAGATACAGAGTAAAGCTCCCTATACACTGTCCCATCAAACACTCCCAGGGCAGGTACTGCACAGGTTAGATACAGAGTAAAGCTCCCTCTACACTGTCCCATTAAACACTCCCAGGGCAGGTACAGCACGGGTGAGATACATGGTAAAGCTCCCTCTGCACTGTCCCATCAAACTCTCCCAGGGCAGGTACAGCACGGGTGAGCTACAGAGTAAAACTCCTTCCACACTGTCCCATCAAACACTTACAGGGCAGGTACAGCACGGGTTAGATACAGAGTAAAGCTCCCTCGACACTGTCCCATCAAACACTCCCAGGGCAGGTACAGCACGGGTCAGATACAAAGTAAAGCTCCCTCTACAATGTCCCATCAATCACTCCCAGGGCAGGTACTGCACAGGTTAGATACAGAGTAAAGCTCCCTCTACACTGTCCCATTAAACACTCCCAGGGCAGGTACAGCACGGGTGAGATACATGGTAAAGCTCCCTCTGCACTGTCCCATCAAACTCTCCCAGGGCAGGTACAGCACGGGTGAGCTACAGAGTAAAACTCCTTCCACACTGTCCCATCAAACACTTACAGGGCAGGTACAGCACGGGTTAGATACAGAGTAAAGCTCCCTCGACACTGTCCCATCAAACACTCCCAGGGCAGGTACAGCACAGGTTACATACAGAGTAAAGCTCCCTCTACACTGTCCCATCAAACAATCCCAGGGCAGGTACAGCACAGGTTACATGCACAGTGAAGCTCCCTTTACACAATCCCATCAAACACTCCCAGGGCAGGTACAGCACAGGTCAGATACAGCATAAACCTCCCTTTACAGTGTCCCACCAAACACTCCCAGGGCAGGAACAGCAGGGGTTAGTTACAGATTAAAGCTCCCTCGACACTGTCCGATCAAACACTCTCAGGGCATGTACAGTACGGCTTAGATATAGAGTAAAGCTCCCTATGTACTGTCTCATCAAACACTCCCAGGGCAGGTACAGCACGGGTTAGATACAGAGTAATGCTCCCTGTACACTGTCCCATCAAACACTCCCAGGGCAGGTACAGCATGGTTTAGATACAGAGTAAAGCTCCCTCTACACTGTCCCATCAAACACTGCCAGGGCAGGTACAGTACGGGTTAGATGCAGAGTAAAGCTCCCTCTACACTGTCCCCATCAAACACTGCCAGGGCAGGTACAGCATGGGTTAGATACAGAGTAAACCTCCCTTTACAGTGTCCCACCAAACACTCCCAGGGCAGGAACAGCAGGGGTTAGTTACAGATTAAAGCTCCCTCGACACTGTCCGATCAAACACTCCTAGGGCAGGTACAGCAGGGGTTAGTTACAGAGTAAAGCTCCCTCTATACTGTCCCATCAAACACTCCCAGGGCAGGTACAACAGGGGTTAGTTACAGAGTAAAGCTCCCTCTGCACTGTCCCATCAAACACTCCCAGGGCAGGTACAGCAGGGGTTAGTTACAGAGTTAAGCTCCCTCTACACTGTCCCATCAAAAACTCCAAGGGCAGGTACAGCACAAAGCTCCCTCTGCACTGTCCCATCAAACACTTCCAGGGCAGGTACAGCACGGGTTAAATACAGAGTAAAGCTCCCTCTACACTGTCCCCATCAAACACTGCCAGGGCAGGTACAGAATGGGTGAGATACAGAGTAAAGCTCCCTTTACACAATCCCATCAAACACTCCCAGGGCAAGTACAGCACGGGTTCAATACAGAGTAAAGATCCCTCTACACTGTCCCATCAAACCCTCCCAGGGCAGGTGCAGCACAGGTTACAGACAGAGTAAAGCTCCCTCTCTACACTGTCCCATCAAACACTCCCAGGGCAGGTACAGCAGGGGTTAGATACAGAGTAAAGCTCCCTCTACACTGTCCCATCAAACAATCCCAGGGCAGGTACAGCACAGGTTAAATGCAGAGTAAAGCGCCCTTTACACAATCCCATCAAACACTCCCAGGGCAAGTACAGCACGGGTTAGATACAGAGTAAAGCTCCCTCTACACTGTCCCATCACACTCTCCCAGGGCAGGTACAGCACGGGTTAGATACAGAGTAAAGCTCCCTCTACACCGTCCCATCAAACACTCCCAGGGCAGGTACAGCACGGGTTAGATACAGAGTAAAGCTCCCTATACACTGTCCCATCAAACACTCCCAGGGCAGGTACAGCACGGGTTAGATACAGAGTAAAGCTCCCTTTACACTGTCCCATCAAACACTCCCAGGGCAGGTACAGCACGGGTTAGATACAGAGTAAAGCTCCCTCTGCATTGTCCCACCAAACACTCCCAGGGTAGGTACACCACGGGATAGATACAGAGTAAAGCTCGGTCGAAACTGTCCCGTCAAACACTCCCAGGGCAGGTACAGCACGGGTTAGATACAGAGTAAAGCTCGGTCTATACTGTTCCGTCAAACACTCCCAGAGCAGGTACAGCATGGGTTAAATACAGAGTAAAGCTCCCTCTGCACTGTCCCATCAAACACTCCCACGGAAGGTACAGTACGGGGTTAGATACAGAGTAAAGCTCCCTCTACACTGTCCCATCAAACACACCTTGGGCAGGTACAGCACGGCTTAGATGCAGGGTAAAGCTCCCTCTACACTGTCCCATCAAACGCCCCCAGGGCAGGTACAGCACGGGTTAGATACAGAGTAAAGCTCGCTCTATACTGTCCCATCAAACACTTCCACGGAAGGTACAGTACGGGTTCAATACAGAGTAAAGCTCCCTCTACACTGTCCCATCAAACACACCTTGGGCAAGTACAGCACGGGTTAGATACAGAGTAACGCTCCCTCTACACTGTCCCATCAAACACTCCCAGGGCAGGTACAGCACGGGTTAGATACAGAG
This sequence comes from Squalus acanthias, assembly GCA_030390025.1. Taxonomy (NCBI): domain Eukaryota; kingdom Metazoa; phylum Chordata; class Chondrichthyes; order Squaliformes; family Squalidae; genus Squalus; species Squalus acanthias. The sequence goes on from JASTWF010000279.1 coordinate 287,688, forward strand.
TAAGGCCCCTCGACACTGTCCCATCAAACAGACCTTGGGCAGGTACAGCACGGCTTAGATACAGGGTAAAGCTCCCTCGACACTGTCCCATCAAACACTCCCAGGGCAGGTACAGCACAAAGCTCCCTCAACACTGTCCCATCAAACACTTCCAGGGCAGGTACAGCACGGGTTAAATACAGAGTAAAGCTCCCTCTGCACTGTCCCATCAAACACTCCCTCGGAAGGTACAGTACGGGGTTAGATACAGAGTAAAGCTCCCTCAACACTGTCCCATCAAACACTCCCAGGGCAGGTACACCACGGGTTAGATACAGAGTAAAGCTCCTTCTACACTGTCCCATCAAACACTCCCAGGGCAGGTACAGTACGGGTTAGATATAGAGTAAAGCTCCCTCTATACTCCTCATCAAACACTCCCAGGGCAGGTACAGCACGGGTTAGATACAGAGTAAAGCTCGCTCGAAACTGTCCCATCAAACACTCCCAGGGCAGGTACAGCACCGGTTACATACAGAGTAAAGCTCCCTCTACACTATCCCATCAAACACTCCCAGGGCAGGTAGAGCACGGGTTAGATACAGAGTAAAGCTCCCTCTGCACTGTACCATCAAACACTCCCAGGGAAGGTACAGTACGGGGTTAGATACAGAGGAAAGCTCCCTCCACACTGTCCCATCAAACACTGCCAGGGCAGGTACAGTACGGGGTTAGAGACAGAGTAAAACTCCATCGACACTATCCCATCGTACACTCCCAGGGCTGGTACAGCATGGATTAGATACAGAGTAAAGCTCCATCGACACTATCCCATCGTACACTCCCAGGGCTGGTACAGCAGGGGTTATTTACAGAGTAAAGCTTCGGCTGCACTGTCCCATCAAACACTCCCAGGGCAGGTACAGCATGGTTTAGATACAGAGTAAAGCTCCCTCTACACTGTCCCATCAAACACTGCCAGGGCAGGTACAGTACGGGTTAGATACAGAGTAAAGCTCCCTCTACACTGTCCCCATCAAACACTCCCAGGGCAGGTACAGCACGGGCTAGATACAGAGTAAAGCTCCCTCTACACTGTCCCATCAATCACTGTCAGGGCAGGTACAGCACGGGTTAGATACAGAGTAAAGCTCCCTCTACACTGTCCCCATCAAACACTCCCAGGGCAGGTACCGCACGGGCTAGATACAGAGTAAAGCTCCCTCTACACTGTCCCATCAATCACTGTCAGGGCAGGTACAGCACGGGTTAGATACAGAGTAAAGCTCCCTCTACACTGTCCCATCAAACACTCCCAGGGCAGGTACAGAACGGGTTAGATACAGAGTAAAGCTCCCTCTACACTGTCCCATCAAAACCTCCCAGGGCAGGTACAGCACAGGTTAAATGCAGAGTAAAGCTCCCTTTACACAATCCCATCAAACACACCCAGGGCAAGTACAGCACGGGTTAGAAACAGAGTAAAGCTCCCTCTACACTGTCCCATCACACTCTCCCAGGGCAGGTACAGCACGGGTTAGATACAGCGTAAAGCTCCCTCTACACTGTCCGATCAAACACTCCCAGGGAAGGTACAGCACGGGTTCGATACAGAGTAAAGCTCCCTCTACAATGTCCCATCAATCACTCCCAGGGCAGGTACTGCACAGGTTAGATACAGAGTAAAGCTCCCTCGACACTGTCCCATTCAACACTCCCAGGGCAGGTACAGCACAGGTTAGATACAGAGTAAAGCTCCCTCTACACTGTCCCATCAAACACTCGCCGGGCAGGTGCTGCACGGGTTAGATACAGAGTAAAGCTCCCTCTATACTGTCTCATCAAACACTCCCACGGTAGGTACAGCACGGGTTAGATACAGAGTAAAGCTCGCTCGAAACTGTCCCATCAAACACTCCCAGGGCAGCTAAAGCACGGGGTAAATACAGAGCAAATCTTCCTCTACACTGTCCCATCAAACACTCCCAGGGCAGGTACAGCACAAAGCTCCCTCTGCACTGTCCCATCAAACACTCCTTGGGCAGGTACAGCACGGGTTAGATACAGAGTAAAGCTCCCTCTGCACTGTCCCATCAAACACTCCCAGGGAAGGTACAGTACGGGGTTAGATACAGAGTAAAGCTCCCTCTACACTGTCCCACCAAACTCTCCCAGGGCAGGTACAGCACGGGTGAGATACAGATTAAAGCTCCCTTTACACTGTCCCATCAAACACTCCCAGGGCAGGTACAGCACGGGTTAAATACAGAGTAAAGCTCCCTCTGCACTGTCCCATCAAACACTCCCAGGGCAGGTACAGCACGGGTTAGATACAGAGTAAAGCTCGCTCTATACTGTCCCATCAAACACTCCCAGGGCAGGTACAGCACAAAGCTTCCACTACACTGTCCCATCAAACACTTCCAAGGCAGGTTCAGCACGGGTTCAATACAGAGTAAAGCTCCCTCTGCACTGTCCCATCAAACACTCCCACGGAAGGTACAGTACGGGGTTAGATACAGAGTAAAGCTCCCTCTACACTGTCCCATCAAACACACCTTGGGCAATTACAGCACGGGTTAGATACAGAGTAAAGCTCCCTCTGCACTGTCCCATCAAACACACCCAGGGCAGGTACAGCACGGGTTAGATACAGAGTAAGGCCCCTCGACACTGTCCCATCAAACACACCTTGGGCAGGTACAGCACGGCTTAGATACAGGGTAAAGCTCCCTCGACACTGTCCCATCAAACACTCCCAGGGCAGGTACAGCACGGGTTAGATACAGAGTAAAGCCCCCTCGACACTTTCCCATCAAACACTCCCAGGGCAGGTACAGCACGGGTTAGATACAGAGTAAAGCTCGCTCTATACTGTCCCATCAAACACTCCCAGGGCAGGTACAGCACAAAGCTCCCTCAACACTGTCCCATCAAACACTTCTAGGGCAGGTACAGCACGGGTTAAATACAGAGTAAAGCTCCCTCTGCACTGTCCCATCAAACACTCCCACGGAAGGTACAGTATTGGGTTAGATACAGAGTAAAGCTCCCTCTACACTGTCCCATCAAACACACCTTGGGCAAGTACATCACGGGTTAGATACATAGTAAAGCTCCCTCTACAGTGTCCCATCAATCGGAGCAATCGATAGCTCCGAAAGCTTGTGATTTAAAATAAAACTGTTGGACTATAACCTGGTGTTGTGCGACCTCTCAATTTTGTCCATCAAACACTCCCAGGGCAGGTACAGCACAGGTTACAGACAGAGTAAAGCTCCCTCTACACTGTCCCATCAATCAATCCCAGGGCAGGTACAGCACAGGTTAAATGCAGAGTAAAGCTCCCTTTACACAATCCCATCAAACACTCCCAGGGCAAGTACAGCACGGGTTAGATTAGAATAAAGCTCCCTCTACACTGTCCCATCACACTCTCCCAGGGCAGGTACAGCACGGGTTAGATACAGAGTAAAGCACCCTCTACACTGTCCCATCAAACACTCACAGGGCAGGTACATTCCACTGAAAAGAAAAGGGTGTAAAAGAAAGGACAGTCATCCGTGGCTAAGTAAAGAAATTAAGGATAGTATTCGACTAAAAACAAGGGCATATAAGGTAGAGAAATCTAGTGGGAGGACAGAGGATTGGGAAAACTTTAAAAGGCAGCAAAAAATAACAAAAAGATTGATTAAGAAAGGGAAGATAGATTATGAAAGTAAATTAGCAAAAATATAAAAACAGATAGTAAGAGTTTTTATAGTTATATAAAAAGAAAAAGGGTGGCTAAAGTAAATGTTGGTCCCTTAGAGGATGAGACCGGGAAATTAATGGTGGGAAATATGGAGATGGCAAAAACACTGAATGAATATTTTGTATCAGTCTTTACAGTAGAGGACACTAAGAATATCCCAACACTGGACAAACAGGGGGCTATAGGGGGAGAGGAGCTAAACACGATCAAAATCACTAAGGAAGTGGTACTCGGTAAAATAATGGGACTCAAGGCGGATAAATCACCTGGACCTGATGGCTTACATCCTAGAGTCTTGAGGAAGTGGCGGTAGGGATTGTAGATGCATTGGTAATAATTTTTCAAAACTCCCTGGATTCCGCTAAGGTCCCGGCAGACTGGAAAACTGCTAATGTAACACCCTTATTTAAAAAGGGCAGTAGACAGAAGGCTGGTAACTATAGACCGGTTAGCCTAACATCTGTGGTAGGTAAAATTTTGGAGTCCATTATTAAGGAAACAGTAACAGGACATTTGGATAATCATAATTTAATAGGACAAAGTCAGCATGGTTTTACGAAGGGGAAGTCATGTTTGACAAATTTGCTGGAGTTCTTTGAGGAAGTAACATATAGAGTGGATAAAGGGGAACCAGTGGACGTAGTGTATTTAGACTTCCAAAAGGCATTTGACAAGGTGCCACACAAAAGATTATTGCTTAAGGTAAAAAATCACGGGATTGGGGGTAATATTCTGGCATGGATAGAGGATTGGCTATCTAACAGAAAGCAAAGAGTTGGGATAAATGGTTCATTCTCAGACTGGCAATCAGTAACTAGTGGTGTTCCACAGGGGTCAGTGCTGGGTCCCCAACTCTTCACAATCTATATTAACGATTTGGAGGAAGGGACCAAGTGTAACATATCAAAATTTGCAGATGATACAAAGATGGGAGGGAAAGTAGTGAGTGAGGAGGACATAAAAAACCTGCAAGGGGACATAGACAGGCTAAGTAAGTGGGCAGAGATTTGGCAGATGGAATACAACACTGGAAAGTGTGAGGTGATGCACTTTGGCAGGAAAAATCCTAGAGCAATTTATTATCTTAATGGCAAGAAACTGGAGAGTACTGAAGTGCAAAGGGATCTGGGGGTCCTGGTGCACGAAACTCAAAAGGTTAGTATGCAGGTGCAGCAAGTGATTAAGAAGGCAAATGGAATGTTGGCTTTCATTGCTAGGGGGATAGAATATAAAAATAGGGAGGTATTGCTTCAGTTGTACAAGGTATTGGTGAGACCGCACCTGGAATACTGCATACAGTTTTGGTGTCCTTACTTAAGGAAAGACATCCTTGCTCTCGAGGCAGTGCAAAAAAGGTTCACTCGGTTAATCCCGGGGATGAGGGGGTGGTCATATGAGGAGAGGTTGGGTAGATTGGGACTCTACTCATTGGAGTTCAGAAGAATGAGAGGCGATCTTATTGAAACATATAAGATTGTGAAGGGGTTGGATCGGGTGGATGCGGGGAGGATGTTCCCGATGACGGGTGAGACGAGAACTAGGGGACATAGTCTTAGAATAAGGGGCTGCTCTTTCAAAACTGAGATGAGGAGGAACTACTTCACTCAGAGGGTGGTAGGTACATGGAATATGCTGCCACAAAAAGCTGTAGAAGCTACAACATTAATTAAATTTAAAACAGAAATAGACAGTTTCCTAGAAGTAAAGGGCATTAAGGGTTACGGGGAGCGGGCAGGAATTTGGACATGAGTCTAGGTTCGGATCGGTCATGGCCCTGTGGGTAGTGGAGCGGGCCCAGGGACTGTGTAGCCTGATTCTGCTCCTATTTCGTGTGTGCAATTCTGTTAGATGCAGGAGATGGTTCTGTGATAGATAGTAGATTGGCGGTTAGGATCAGATCAGCCATGATCTTATTGAATGGCGGAGCAGGCTCGAGGGGCCGATTGGCCTACTCCTGCTCCTATTTCTTATGTTCTTATGTTCTTATGTACAGCACGGGTTAAATACAGAGTAAAGCTCCCTCTACACTGTCCCGTCAAACACTCCTAGGGCAGGTACAGCACGGGTTAGATCCAGAGTAAAGCTCGCTCGAAACTGTCCCATCAAACACTCCCAGGGCAGTTACAGCACAAAGCTCCCTCTACACTGTCCCATCAAACACACCTTGGGCAGGTGCAGCACGGGTTAGATACAGAGTAAAGCTCCCTCTGCACTGTCCCATCAAACACTCCCAGGGAAGGTACAGTACGGGGTTAGATACAGAGTAAAGCTCGGTCTATACTGTCCCGTCAAACACTCCAAGGGCAGGTACAGCACGGGTTAGATCCAGAGTAAAGCACGCTCGAAACTGTCCCATCAAACACTCCCAGGGCAGTTACAGCACAAAGCTCCCTCGACACTGTCCCATCAAACACTTCCAGGGCAGGTACAGCACGGGTTAAATACAGAGTAAAGCTCCCTCTGCACTGTCCCATCAAACACACCTTGGGCAGGTACAGCACGGGTTAGATACAGAGTAAAGCTCCCTCTACACTGTCCCATCAAACACTCCCAGGGCAGGTACAGCACGGGTTAGATACAGAGTCAAGCCCCCTCGACACTGTCCCATCAAACACTCCCACGGCAGGTTCAGCACGGGTTAGATACAGAGTAAAGCACCCTCTACATTGTCCCATCAAACACTCCCAGGGCAGGTACAGCATGGGTTAGATATAAAGTAAAGCTCCCTCTGCACTGTCCCAATCAAACACTCCCAGGGCAGGTACCGCACGGGTTAGATACAGAGTAAAGCACCCTCTACATTGTCCCATCAAACACTCCCAGCGCAGGTACAGCACGGGTTAGATACACAGTAAAGCTCTCTCTATACTGTCCCATCAAACACTCCCAGGGCAGGTGCAGCACAGGTTACATACAGAGTAAAGCTCCCTTAACACTGTCCCATCAAACACTCCCAGGACAGGTACAGCACGGGTTAAATACAGAGTAAAGCACCCTCTACACTGTCCCATCAAACACTCCCAGGGCAGGTACCGCACGGGTTAGATACAGAGTAAAGCACCCTCTACATTGTCCCATCAAACACTCCTTGGGCAGGTACAGCATGGGTTAGATACAAAGTAAAGCTCCCTCTACAATGTCCCATCAATCACTTCCAGGGCAGGTACTGCACAGGTTAGATACAGAGTAAAGCTCCCCCTACACTGTCCCATCAAACACTCCCAGGGCAGGTACAGCACGGGTTACATGCAGAGTAGAGCTCCCCCTACACTGTCCCATCAAACAGTCCCAGGGCAGGTGCAGCACGGGTTAGATACAGAGTAAAGCTCGCTCTATACTGTCCGATCAAACACTCCCAGGGCAGGTACAGCACAAAGCTCCCTCTGCACTGTCCCATCAAACACTTCCAGGGCAGGTACAGCACGGGTTAAATACAGAGTAAAGCTCCCTCTGCACTGTCCCATCAAACACTCCCAGAGAAGGTACAGTACGGGGACAGATACAGAGTAAAGCTCCCTCTACACTGTCCCATCAAACACTCCTTGGGCAGGTACAGCACGGGTTCGATACAGAGTAAAGCTCCCTCTGCATTGTCCCACCAAACACTCCCAGAGTAGGTGCAGCACGGGTTAGATACAGAGTAAAGCTCACTCTATACTGTCCCAGCAATCACTCCCAGGGCAGGTACAGCACAAAGCTCCCTCTGCACTGTCCCATCAAACACTTCGAGGGCAGGTACAGCACGGGTTAAATACAGAGTAAAGCTCCCTCTGCACTGTCCCATCAAACACACCCAGGGAAGGTACAGTACGGGGTTAGATACAGAGTAAAGCTCCCTCTACACTGTCCCATCAAACACTCCTTGGGCAGGTACAGCACAGGTTAGTTACAGAGTAAAGCCCCCTCTACACTGTCCCATCAAACACTCCCAGGGCAGGTACAGCATGGGTTAGATATAAAGTAAAGCTTCCTCTGCACTGTCCCATCAAACACTCCCAGGGAAGGTACAGTACGGGGTTAGATACAGAGTAAAGCTCCCTCTACACTGTCCCATCAAACACTCCCAGGGCAGGTACAGCACGGGTTAGATACAGAGTAGAGCTCCCCCTACACTGTCCCATCAAACACTCCTTGGGCAGGTGCAGCACGGGTTAGATACAGAGTAAAGCTCCCTCTGCACTGTCCCGTCAAACAATCCAAGGGCAGGTACAGCACGGGTTAGATACAGAGTAAAGCTCCCTCTACACTGTCCCATCAAACACTCCCAGGGCAGGTACAGCACGGGTTAGATACAGAGTAAAGCTCCCTCGACACAGTCCCATCAAACACTCCCAGGGCAGGTACAGCACGGGTTAGATACAGAGTAAAGCTCCCTGTACACTGTCCCATCAAACAGTCCCAGGGCAGGTGCAGCACGGGTTAGATACAGAGTAAAGCTCGCTCTATACTGTCCCATCAAACACTCCCAGGGCAGGTACAGCACAAAGCTCCCTCTGCACTGTCCCATCAAACACTTCCAGGGCAGGTACAGCACGGGTTAAATACAGAGTAAAGCTCCCTCCGCACTGTCCCATCAAACACTCCCAGGGAAGGTACAGTACGGGGTTAGATACAGAGTAAAGCTCCCTCTACACTGTCCCATCAAACACTCCTTGGGCAGGTACAGCACGGGTTAAGTACAGAGTAAAGCTCCCTCTGCACTGTCCCATCAAACACTCCCAGAGAAGGTACAGTACGGGGACAGATACAGAGTAAAGCTCACTCTATACTGTCCCAGCAATCACTCCCAGGGCAGGTACAGCACAAAGCTCCCTCTGCACTGTCCCATCAAACACTTCTAGGGCAGGTACAGCACGGGTTAAATACAGAGTAAAGCTCCCTCTGCACTGTCCCATCAAACACACCCAGGGAAGATACAGTACGGGGTTAGAGACAGAGTAAAGCTCCCTCTACACTGTCCCATCAAACACTCCTTGGGCAGGTACAGCACAGGTTAGTTACAGAGTAAAGCCCCCTCTACACTGTCCCATCAAACACTCCCAGGGCAGGTACAGCATGGGTTAGATATAAAGTAAAGCTTCCTCTGCACTGTCCCATCAAACACTCCCAGGGAAGGTACAGTACGGGGTTAGATACAGAGTAAAGCTCCCTCTACACTGTCCCATCAAACACTCCTTGGGCAGGTACAGCACAGGTTAGTTACAGAGTAAAGCCCCCTCTACACTGTCCCATCAAACACTCCCAGGGCAGGTATAGCATGGGTTAGATATAAAGTAAAGCTTCCTCTGCACTGTCCCATCAAACACTCCCAGGGAAGGTACAGTACGGGGTTAGATACAGAGTAAAGCTCCCTTTACACTGTCCCATCAAACACTCCCAGGGCTGGTACAGCACGGGTTAGATACAGAGTAAAGCTCCCTCTGCATTGTCCCACCAAACACTCCCAGGGTCGGTACACCACGGGATAGATACAGAGTAAAGCTCGGTCGAAACTGTCCCGTCAAACACTCCCAGGGCAGGTACAGCACGGGTTAGATACAGAGTAAAGCTCGGTCTATACTGTTCCATCAAACACTCCCAGGGCAGGTACAGCACGGGTTAGATGCAGAGTAAAGCTCGCTCTATACTGTCCCATCAAACACTCCCAGGGCAGGTACAGCACAAAGCTTCCACTACACTGTCCCATCAAACACTTCCAAGGCAGGTACAGCACGGGTTCAATACAGAGTAAAGCTCCCTCTGCACTGTCCCATCAAACACTCCCACGGAAGGTACAGTACGGGGTTAGATACAGAGTAAAGCTCCCTCTACACTGTCCCATCAAACACACCTTGGGCAATTACTGCACGGGTTAGATACAGAGTAAAGCTCCCTCTACACTGTCCCATCAAACACTCCCAGGGCAGGTACAGCACGGGTTAGATACAGAGTAAGGCCCCTCGACACTGTCCCATCAAACACACCTTGGGCAGGTACAGCACGGCTTAGATACAGGGTAAAGCTCCCTCGACACTGTCCCATCAAACACTCCCAGGGCAGGTACAGCACGGGTTAGATACAGAGTAAAGCTCCCTCTACACTGTCCCATCAAACACTCCCATGGCAGGTACATGGACATGTTACCGATACCTTCGCTTGATACCAAGGCTTGGAGAGGCTCTCTGGAAGGTTTGGGGAGCTGGGGCTTGAGCACGAGAGTAACTAAAGGTGTGAGAACTGAAATACTCTTGAGTTAGAAAAGAGAAAAGGCCCAAAAATGGAGCAGTCATTAACAGGACATCAATTCGTCTCCTCTTATCTTGGAGAAATCAAGGATTCGACCCATGGTGTGTTCGAAACAAAGTTAATCTATCTGACATATCAAAATATTAAACTCCAGCCCAGTTCGAGGGGTTATTAACATCAGCAGAAACAAACTCCAACTGTCAGAATGAACATGGTTTTGTCCTGGATGAGATTAACAGGAGCAATAACAGCAGAATCCAACCTCTGCAGTCACTTGTGAACTTGCTGGTGTCTCAGCAGGGTGGATGACTGAACGAATCCCTTCCTACATACGGAACAGGTGAACGGCCTCTCCCCAGTGTGAACTCGCTGGTGTCTCAGCAGGGTGGATGACTGAGTGAAACCGTTCCCACACAGGTAGCAGGTGAACGGCCACTCCCCAGTGTGAACTCGCTGGTGTGTCAGAAGATCCCTTGTGCTTTTAAAGCTCTTCTCACACTCAGAACATTTAAAAGGTATCTTATCAGTGTGAACGCGTTGGTGTGAAGTGAGGCTGGAGGAGTTAGTGAATCCCTTCCCACACACAGAGCAGGTGAACGGCCTCTCCCCAGTGTGCAGTCGCTCGTGTGTCAGCAGGTGGGATGACCGAGCGAATCTGTTCCCACACACAGAGCAGGTGAACAGTCTCTCCCCAGTGTGACTGCGTTGATGAGCTTCCAGCTGGGATGGGTAATTGAATCCCTGCCCACAGTCCCCACATTTCCACGGTTTCTCCCTGGTGCGGGTGTCCTTGTGTCTCTCCAGGTTGGACGATCAGTTGAAGCCTCGTCACATACAGAACACGTGTACAGTTTCTCCCCGCTGTGAACGGTGCGATGTTTTTTCAGACTGTGTAACTGGTTAAAGCTCTTTCCACAGTCAGTGCACTGGAACACTCTCACTCGGGTGTGTGTGTCTCGGTGCTTTTCCAGTCACACTGATGTTTGAAATCTTTTCCCACAGACAGAACAGATAAACATTTCTCCTTCCACATTCAAAGGCCGATGATACTCAGGTCCTGATGAATGGAGTGACTCCGTCAGATCTTGAAATTATGTTTGGTTTGAGTTTCCGGTCTGTAAATCCTCCCCTTCTCACATCCTGTAAAAGGAGTTTATAAAATTCATCACTAAGTAGAGGATAGAAATTCAGAACAGACAATTCTAGTTTCTATGGAACATTCTTTCCTCTCTTGTTCCCCCAAAGCTGTAAATCTCCATCCCACACACTCTCCCTCCTCCCTGTGCTGAAATCCAAACTCATCGCACCATCTCCAAAACACTGAAGGTGCTGACTCTGGCTGGGTTCAGTTCTACACTCACTGGGTCCCCTCCCTCTCCTCCCCTGAAGGTGCTGACTCTGGCTGGATTCAGTTCTACACTCACTGGTTCCCCTCCCTCTCCTCCCTGAAGGTGCTGACTCTGGCTGGGTTCAGTTCACTCACTGGTTCCCCTCCCTCTCCTCCCCTGAAGGTGCTGACTCTGGCTGGGTTCAGTTCACTCACTGGTTCCCCTCCCTCTCCTCCCCTGAAGGTGCTGACTCTGGCTGGGTTCAGTTCTGCACTCACTGGTTCCCCTCCTCTCCTCCCCTCCTCTCCTCCCCTGAAAGTGCTGCCTCTGGCTGGGTTCAGTTCTGCACTCACTGGTTCCCCTCCCTCTCCTCCCCTGAAGGTGCTGACTCTGGCTGGGTTCAGTTCACTCACTGGTTCCCCTCCCTCTCCTCCCCTGAAGGTGCTGACTCTGGCTGGGTTCAGTTCACTCACTGGTTCCCCTCCCTCTCCTCCCCTGAAGGTGCTGACTCTGGCTGGGTTCAGTTCACTCACTGGTTCCCCTCCCTCTCCTCCCCTGAAGGTGCTGATTCTGGCTGGGTTCAGTTCACTCACTTGGACCCTGAAGCCACGCCCCCTAGTGGCTCCTTTACAAAGATGGCCACGCACGCGCTCTACCATCGACAAAGCAAGATGGCGACGCAAAAACCCTCTGATCTCCTTTACAAAGATGGCCGCCGATAACCCGGGCCTAGTTTCTGGGAAAAAGCCTCCGAGCTGCAAACACGGAACCTGTAGGTTCTCATTCCGGGCTTGCGGCCTACGCTAGGTGCTTATGAAGCTCACCCGCCGGGTGCGTTACCTCCCTGCGCCCCGCTGATTCGTAATCGGATCAAAAACCGTGTCTCCCAAATCGGCCCGCTCCCTGCCCTCGCCTGGCGCTGATCACAGTGACACTGCGCATGCTCCAGCTACGGGCGGCCACTGCGCCTGCGCACTGGGCTCCTGCAGTGGAAATTTTTATTCAAAAACAATGATACCTGTACAACTCATCAATTACATAGTAAATCCATTACATAGTAAATCCATTACATTCATCCATCACAGTAAAAAATAAAGCCTTAAAAACAGCCTTATAGTTAATATAAATGCAATGTTTAATTTTACAAATAATCAATAATCTTTACAGTACAAATACCCTTAAACAATACCACACAACTTTTTAGATTTAAAATAATAAATCTCAAAGTTAACTCCACATAAAACAAAAACCATTTCAACACCAGTGTACAAACACATAGCACCATCATAATCCAATTAAATGCTACAGATAACATTTATTCCAATAAACCAAGAAAAAACCCATTTTACGCCAGTCCTACTGGCATTGTTCGTTAGATCATTCGATCGATCATTCATTCAATTGTTCGTTCGTTCATTCAAGCGTTCGTTCGTTCATTCGATCGAGCATAAGTTCCAATATGTATGTATGAGTGCGTGCATATCATTTGTCTAAGTGCGCGCCTGCGTGCGTTCGCTCGATTATCGTTCATTTGATCGTTCACCACGCGATCATTCGTTCGCTCGAGTGTAAGTTCCAATGTGCATGCTTGCGTTCGCTCGAATCATTCGTTCGACCACTACCCCATGAGGTCGTTCGTTTGATCGAGTGTAAGTTCCAATATGTATGTCTGAATGCGTGCGTGCGTATCATTTGTCTAAGTGCGTGCGTTCGCTCGAATCGTTCATTCTATCACTGCATAAGTGATCATTCGTTCGATCGAGTGTAAGTTCCAATATGCATGAATGCGTTCGTTCGAATCGTTCGTCCGTTCGTTCACTCGAGCGTCCGTTCGTTCAATAAATTACCAATATTAATTTACTTTATCTTTTCAAACACACCAACACTAGACAATAACCTCAAAGTAAATTCCTACATAACCAGCAATACATCATCATGTGCAAATTCCCACAATCTTTATCAGAAAATCAATTAAGCTTCAAGTAAACTGCTTTCAAACAGAAAACCTGAAACCTTCCCAACAAAACAATTAAATACCAGTTCTACGCCAGTCCTATTGGCAATCCATTAACGAATATCATTTGATGTTGTCGAACCATGTAAAGTCATAGTCCTTGTCCACAGTCTTCAGCCCTTCCACGGAAAAAGAAGCCATCCACTTCCTGAAATCCCGTAAAAAGACCGAACACTCAAATCTTCTTCTGCATGCTGTTATCGCTCACAGGACCCAACCATCAAAGAATACTCATCATTCCTTACTGATATTACTTTGCTCTGTCTTTTAATTTCCTTTTATTTTCCGTCTTTTAACCATTCACATTTTCCATCTTGTAACCGCTCACTGCGCCACATTACAGATGGAAACAATTTGTCTTTCCTTCACCAATATGGCTGACGCATAAACTGGTCCCATGACCAAGAAAAAGCCTCACCGCTGCCGCCAGGCAGAGCAGATGCTGGGCCGCTGGAACTCATTCAGGCCCGAAACCATTCTGCAACTTTCAGAACCAGTGCAGCAATGCTCACCAACCGCATCTCCCGACTCCACCTCTGCCGACCAGCCGCCCCACCCTGGGCCCCCCGCCTGGGGTTCTCCGTGCTGGGCCTCCCGCCCAGGCCACTCTCCTCCGGGTCTTCCACCTTGGGCCTTCTGCACCGGGCCCTCCGCACCAGCATTCCCCGCGAGCAGCCAGGATGTGGAGCAGCCCGTTCACACAGCACCGAGTTAAGCCGAGTTGAAAATCTCACATCCTTTCCTCCCCGGGCCTTCTGCACTGGGCCCTCCACACTAGCATTCCCCGCAAGCAGCCGGGATGCGGAGCTCACCCGTTCACACAGCACCAAACTGAGCTGAGAATCTTGCAGCCTGGGCTTCGATTTTGTCATGGGGCGGGCTGGGCATGAATATGTTTCAATGCTCAATGCAATCCCATAAAATCATGTTCTATTCACTAATGCGGTCTTTCAATGGCGGGGCTTTTACCCAGCATTCCCCGCGGGAGAGAATGTGCCACACCCGTCGACAGCAGGTTTCTTGGGTTATTGGAGTGGATGTTATCTGTGGCATTTAGTTGGATTGTGATGGTGCTATGTGTTTGTACACTGTGGTGTTGAAATGGGTTGTTTTATGTGGAGTTAAGTGAGATGTATTATTTTAAATCTAAAAAAAAATTAAAAAAAATTGTGTGGTATTGTTTGGGGGTATTTGTACTGTATTTACTGTGATGGATGAATGTAATGGTTTTACTATGTAATTGGTATTATTGGTTTGAATAAAAGATTCACCCGGACGACAGGAGCCCAGTGCGCAGGCGCGGTGCGTGGCATCACGGAAGACGTCGGATGCGGATCAGGTCCGGATAAATTAGTGAGGAGCGGCCGAACGCAGCGGAATAATGGACCGGCGGTGGGCGAGGAGGCTTCATAAACAACTAGGAGAGGCCGCAAGCCCCGAATAATAACCTGCAGGTCCCGCGTTTGCAGCTTCGGGGCTTCACCTGGTCACAGGCCCAAGATAACGGCCGCCATCTTGATTCAGTGAGTAGCAAAGCGCATGCGCGGTCATCTTGCTGCCGGAACAAAGAGTGGGCGGGGCTTCAGTGACTGTTCCCAACCGGGTCCTAGTGCCCGGGAGTGTAAACAGATTTCTCACCATCTCTCCTGAAGGCGCTGGTAAAAGCAGAGCATACGGTTAACATCCCACACAATTGTAACAGAAGAGCCCCTTGAGCTGGGCCCCCCTTGTACAGTCCCAGGGTTAGAATCCCCATGTACAGTCCCAGGGTTAGAATCCCCATGTACAGTCCCAGGGTTGGAATCCCCATGTACAGTCCCAGGACAGGAATCCCCATGTACAGTCCCAGGATAGGAATCCCCATGTACAGTCCCAGGGTTGGAATCCCCATGTACAGTCCCAGGGTTGGAATCCCCATGTACAGTCCCAGGGTTAGAATCCCCATGTACAGTCCCAGGGTTGGAATCCCCATGTACAGTCTCAGGGTTAGAATCCCCATGTACAGTCCCAGGGTTAGAATCACCATGTACAGTCTCAGGGTTGGAATCCCCATGTACAGTCCCAGGGTTGGAATCACCATGTACAGTCTCAGGGTTAGAATCCCCATGTACAGTCCCAGGGTTAGAATCCCCATGTACAGTCCCAGGGTTAGAATCCCCATGTACAGTCCCAGGGCTGGAATCCCCATGTACAGTCCCAGGGTTGGAATCCCCATGTACAGTCCCAGGGTTAGAATCCCCATGTACAGTCCCAGGGTTGGAATCCCCATGTACAGTCCCAGGGTTAGAATCCCCATGTACAGTCCCAGGGTTAGAATCCCCATGTACAGTCCCAGGGTTAGAATCCCCATGTACAGTCTCAGGGTTAGAATCCCCATGTACAGTCCCAGGGTTAGAATCCCCATGTACAGTCCCAGGGTTAGAATCCCCATGTACAGTCCCAGGGCTGGAATCCCCATGTACAGTCCCAGGGTTAGAATCCCCATGTACAGTCCCAGGGTTAGAATCCCCATGTACAGTCCCAGGGCTAGAATCCCCATGTACAGTCCCAGGGTTGGAATCCCCATGTACAGTCCCAGGGTTAGAATCCCCATGTACAGTCCCAGGGCTGGAACCCTCAGCAACACCAAGTGCGGGTCTCAGGCCCCGAGTCAGAGCCGCCAGGCCTCAGCAACACCGAGTAGGAACGGCGATATATGCCCAAGTCAGGATAGTGTGTGACTTGGAGGGGAACTGGGAGGTGATGGTGATCCCATGCACCTGCTGCCCTTGTCCTTCTAGGTGGTGGAGGTCGCGGGTTTGGGAGGTGCTGTCAAAGTTCTAGTCGAGTTACAGATGTATAAAGTAACTCCTTCACTCCTCCCCCTCCCACCTCGCTCTCTCTCCTCCCATAGAGACCAGAGTCTTGTGTAGGCCCAGACCAGGTGGCGGGTTCCCTTCCCTGAAGGACATTAGTGAACCAGTTGGGTTTCTATGACAATCCGGCAGCTTTCATGGTCACTTTTTTCTGGTGCCGGCCCCACAAATTCCCAGATTCATTCAGCTCAATTTCACAACCTGCCTTTGTGTTTTTGTGGGTTCTCTCTCACCCTCCCCTTTTTCCTGTTTTAAATTCATTTTACAGGCTGTTTGAAGGGGAGGATTTGCAGACGGGAAACTCAAACCAAACATCACTTCAAGATCTGACAGAGTCACTCGATTCGTCAGGACCTTTGAGCATGGAAGCAGAAAGCACCGTTCAGAGCGGGGAGAAACCGTACATGTGTTCTGTCTGTGGACGAGGCTTCAGCCGATCCTCTGGCCTGTCGAGACACAAGCGCAGTCACACCGCGGAGAGGCCATTCACCTGCACTGTGTGTGGGAAGGGATTCACAAATTCATCCCACCTGCTGACACACCAGCGAGTTCACACTGACGAGAGACCTTTTAAATGTCAGGACTGCGGAAAGTGCTATAAAAGTTCCGGGGAACTGACGTGCCATCAGAGTGTTCACACTGACGAGAGACCGTTCAGGTGCTCTCACTGCGGGACTGGGTTCAGGCGATCATCTCACCTCATTGTACACCAACTCACTCACACTGGGGAGAGGCTGTTCACCTACACTGAGTGTGGGAAGGGATTCACTCGGTCATCCCACCTGCTGAGACACCAGCGAGTTCACACTGAGGAGAGTACGTTCACCTGCTCAGAGTGTGGGAAAGGATTCACTCAGTCATCCACCCTGCTGACACACCAGCGAGTTCACACTGGGGAGAAGCTGTTCACCTGCTCCGAGTGTGGGAAGGGATTCACTCATTCATCCAGCCTGCTGAGACACCAGCGAGTTCACACTGGGGAGAGGCCGTTCACCTGCTCCGTGTGTGGGAAGGGATTCACTCAGTCATCCCACCTGCTGACACACCAGCGAGTTCACACTGGGGAGAGACCGTTCACCTGCTCTGAGTGTGGGAAGGGATTCACTCAGTCATCCCACCTGCTGACACACCAGCGAGTTCACACTGGGGAGAGGCCGTTCACCTGCTCCGTGTGTGGGAAGGGATTCACTCAGTCATCCAGCCTGCTGACACACCAGGTGTCAAACTGCGATCTGTTCCTGACTGAAAGTGAAACGGCAGGGTTAAGTTTCCAGTCTAAAAATGACTGGTAATTATTCTATGAAGGTTTAATGTGTTCGTAGAATCATAGAATGGTTACAGCACAGAATGTGGCCATTCGGCCCGTTGAGCCCGTGCCGGCTCTCTGCAAGATCACTTCAGCTAGTCCCACTCCCCCGCCCTTTCCCCGTAGCCCTGCAAATTTCTTTACTTCAGGTACTCCTCCAATTCCCTTTTGAAAGCCACGATTGAATCTGCCTCCACCACCCTTTCAGGCAGTGCATTCCCGATCCTAACCACTCACTGCGTAAAAAGTTTTTCCCCATGTCACCTTTGATTCTTCTGCCAATCACCTTAAATCTGTGTCCTCTGGTTCTCGACCCTTCCGTCAATGGGAACAGTTTCTCTCTATTCTGTCCAGACCCCTCATGATTTTGAACTCCTCTATCAAATCTACTCTCAACCTTCTCTGCTCTAAGGAGAACAACCCCAGCTTCTGCAGTCTATCCACGTAACTGAAGTCCCTCATCCCTGGAACCATTCTTGTAAATCTTTTCCACACCCTCGCTAAACCTTCACATCCTTCCTAAAGTGCGGTGCCCAGAACTGGACACAATATTGCAGTTGTGGCCGAACCAGTGTTTTATAAAGGTTCATCATAACTTCCTTGCTTTTGTACTCTATGCCTCTATTTATGAAGCCCAGGATCCCGTAAGCTTTTTTAACCGCTTTCTCAACCTGCGCTGCCACCTTCAATGATTTGTGCACATAAACCCCCAGGTCTCTCTGTTCATGCACCCCCTGTAGGATTCTACCCTTTAGTTTATATTGCCTCTCCTCGTTCTTCCTACCAAAATGTATCACTTCGCATTTTTCTGTGTTAAATTTCATCTGTCACGTGTCTGCCCATTCCACCAGCCCGTCTCTGTCCTCTTGAAGTCTGTCACTATCCTCCTCACTGTTCACTATACTTCCAAGTTTTGTGTCATCTGCAAATTTTGAAATTGTGCCCTGTACACCCACATCCAAGTCATTAATATATATCAAGAAAAGCAGTGGTCCTAGAACCGACCCCTGGAGAACACCACTGTTTACCTTCCTCCAGTCCGAAAAACAACCGTTCACCACTACTCTCTGTTTCCTGTCACTTAGCCAATTTCGTATCCATGCTGCCACTGTTCCTTTTATTCCATGGGCTTCAACTTTGCTGGCTAGCCTATTATGTGGCACTTTATCAAACGCCTTTTGGAAGTCCATGTACACCACATCAACTGCATTGCCCTCATCAACTGTTTCTGTTCCCTCATCAAACAACTCAATCAAATCACGAATTGCCTTTGACAAATCCGTGCTGGCTTTCCTTAATTAAACCACACTTGTCCAAGTGACTGTTAATTTTGTCCCGGATTATCGTTTCTAAAAGCTTCCCCACCATCAAGGTTAAACTGACTGGCCTGTAGTTGCTGGGTTTATCCTTACACCTTTTTTGAACAAGGATGTAACATTTGCAATTCTCCAGTCCTCTGGCACCACCCCCGTATCCAAGGAGGATTGAAAGATTATGGCCAGTACCTCTGCAATTTTCACCCTTACCTTCTTCAGCATCCTGGGATGCATCCCATCTGGTCCTGGTGACTTATCCACTTTAAGTACAGACAGCCTTTCTAGTACCTGCTCTTTATCAATATTTCTCCCATCCAGTATCTCAACTACCTCCTCTTTCACTGTGACTTTGGCAGCATCTTCTTCCTTGGTAAAGACAGATACAAAGTACTCATTTAGTACCTCAGCCATGTCATCTGCCTCCATGCATAGGTCTCCTTTTGGTCCCTAATCGGCCCCACCCCTCCTCTTACTACCCGTTTATTATTTATACACTATAGAAGACTTTAGGATTGCCTTTTTATGTTAGCTGCCAGCCCATTCTCATCCTCTCTCTGCCCCTCTTATTTCCTTTATCACTTCCCCTCTGAACGTTCTATATTCAGCCTGGTTCTTGCTTGTATTCTCAATCTGACATCTGTCATACTCCCCCTTTTTCTGCTTCATCTTACTCCCTATCTCTTTCATCATCCAGGGAGCTGTGTCTTTGATTGCTCTCCCTTTCCCCCTGGTGGGAATGTACATCGACTGGACCCGAACCATCTCTTTAAAGGCAGCCCATTGTTCCAGCACAGTTTGACCTGCCAATCTTTGATTCCAATTTACCCGGGCCAGATCCCTTCTCAACCCACTGAAACTGGCCCTCCTCCAATTCAGGATTTTTACTCCAGATTGCTCCTTGTGCTTTTCCATAGCTCATCTAAACCTTATGATACTATGATCACTCTTCCCTAAATGTTCCCCTCCTGACACTTGCTCCACTTGACCCATCTCATTCTCCAGAACCAGATCCAGCAATGCCTTGTTCCTCATTGGGCCGGAAACGTACTGATCAAGAAAGTTCTCCTGAACACACCTCAGAAATTCTTCCCCCACTCTGCCCTTTACACTATTACTATCCCAGTCTATATTAGGATAGTTGAAGTCCCCCATTATTACTACTCTGTAGTTCTTGCACCTCTCTGTAATTTCCCTGCCAATTTGCTCCTCTATAACCTTCCCACTAGTTGGTGGCCTATAGAATACACCTAGTAGTGTAATGGCACCTCTATTGTTTCTTAACTCTAACCAGATAGATTCTGTCCTTGACCCCTCCAGGACATCCTCTCTCTTATACCTGATAGAATCAAAGTCATAACGGCACAGAATGAGGTCATTTGGCCCATCGAGTCCGTGCCGGCTCTCTGTAGACCAATCCAGTCAGTCCCATTTCCCCGCTCTATCCCCGTAGCCCTGCAAGTTTATTTCCCTTAAGTGCCTATCCAGTCTCCCCTTGAAAACATTGAGTGTCTCCGCTTCCACCACTTCCGTCGGCAGCGAGTTCCAGGTCCTCACCACTCGCTGTGTAAAAAAGGTTTTCATCCCATCCCCCTGTATCTCTTGCCAAAAACCTTAAATCTGTGTCCCCTAGTCCTTGTACCATAAACTAGTGGGAACAGCCTTTCCCCATCTCGCCTATCCAAACCCATCATAATCTTCTACACCGCTATCAAATCACCCCTCAACCTCCTTTGCTCTAATGAAAACAAATCCAGCTTCTCCAACCTGTCCTTGTAGCTACGATCCCCCATCCCTGGAACCATTCTGGTAAATCTCCTCTGCACCCTCTCAAGTGTCTTCACATCCTTCCCAAAGTGTGCTGACTAGAACTGGACGCAATACTTCAGTTGTGACCTAACCAGCGGTTTGTAAAGGTTCAGCATAACTTCTCTACTTTTGTACTCAATACCTCTATTTATGAAGCCCAAGATCCCATATGCTTTGTTAACCACTCTCTCAATATGTCCTGCCACCTTCAGGGACCTATGCACATTAACTCCCAGGTCCCTCTGTCCCTGCACACTCTTTAAAACTGTGCCATTAAGTGTATATTGCCTCTCCCTGTTCCTTCTGCCAAAATGCATCACCTCACACTTCTCTGTATTAAATTCCATCTGCCACTTGTCTGCCCATTCTGCTAGTCTTTCTATGTCCTGTTGCAGTTGATTGATATCATCATCACTGTTTGCCACACCCCCAAGTTTGGTGTCATCGGCAAATTTAGAAATTCTACTTTGTATTCCAATATCCAGGTCATTTATACATATCAAAAAAAGCAGTGGCCCCAGCACAGACCCTTGGGGAACACCACTGTCTACCATCCTCCAGTCTGAAAAACAGCCATTTACCACAACTCGCTGTTTTCTGTCCTTAAGCCAATTCCTTATCCAAGCTGCCACTGACCCACCTATTCCATGAGCCTCCATTTTGTTAACCAGCCTTCTATGTGGTACTTTGTCAAACGCCTTCCGAAAATCCATGTAGACAGCATCCATTGCATTCCCTTCATCAATCCTCCCTGTAACTTCATCAAAAAGTTCAATTAGATTAGTCAAACACGATCTGCCTTTTACAAATCCGTGTTGGCTCTCCTTAATTAGCTGAAACCTCTCCAAGTGCCCGTTATATCCAGGAATATTTAGGACCCAATCCTGCCCTTTTTTGAGCCAGGTCTCCGTTATCGCCACGACACCATATTTCCATGTGGCTATCTGCGCCTGCAGCTCACCAACCTTATTTACCACGCTTCGTGCGTTTACTCACATGCACTGTAAACCTATCTTAGACCTTCTTGTATTCTCTCTTAGTCTGACCCCATCTATTACCTTCCTCTGTCTTACTATAATGCTCTCTGTCTCTCCCAATCCTTTGTTTCTCCTTTCTAATGCTACATCCTGGTGCCCATCCCCCTGCCAAATTAATTTAAACCCTCCCCAACAGCACTAACTTCTCGACTCTCCAACCAGGGGGAAAAAACCTCTCAATCCCCCCTCAGAATCTAATGTTTCAATGAGATCACCTCTCATTCTTCTAAACTCCAGAGAGTATAGGCCCAATCTACTCAATCTCTCCTCATAGGACAAGCCTCTCATCGCAGGGATCAATCTAGTGAACCTGCGTTGCACCGCCTCTAAGGCATGTATGTCCTTCCTCAGATAAGGAGACAAAAGCTCCAGGTGTGGTCTCACCAAGACAATTGTAGCAAGACTTCCTCACTCTTGTACTCCAACCCCTTGCAATAAAGGCCAACATGCCATTTGCCTTCCTAATTACTTGCTGTACCTGCATGCTATCTTTGTGTTTCCTGTACGAGGACACCTAAATCTCTCTGAACTCCCAACATTTAATAGTTTCTCACCGTATAAGAAATATTCTGTTTTTCTATAGTTCCGACCAAAGTCAATAACCTCACGTTTCCCCACATTATACTGCATCTGCCACCTTATTGCCCACTCACTTAACCTGTCTATATCCCTTTGCAGACTGTTTAGAATCATAGAGTTATACAGCACAGAAAGAGGCCCTTCGGCCCATCGTGTCCATGCCGGCCATCAAGCCCTGTCTATTCTAATCCCATTTTCCAGCACTTGGTCCGTAGCCTTGTATGCTATGGCGTTTCAAGTGCTCATCTAAATGCTTCTTGAATGTTGTGAGGGTTCCTGCCTCTACCACCCTTTTCAGGCAGTGAGTTCCAGATTCCAACCACCCTCTGGGTGAAAAAGTTTTTCCTCAAATCCCCTCTAAACCTCCTGCCCCTTATCTTGAATCTATGACCCCTGGTTATTGACCCCTCTACTAAGGGGAAAAGTTCCTTTCTATCTACCCTATCTATGCCCCTCATAATTTTGTACACCTTAATCAGGTCCCCCCTCAGCCTTCTCTGTTCTAAGGAAAACAACCCCAGCCTGTCCAGTCTCTCTTCATAGCTGAAGCGCTCCAGCCCAGGTAACATCCTGGTGAATCTCCTCTGCATCCGCTCCAATGCAATCACATCACTCCTATAGTGTGGCGACCAGAACTGCACACAGTATTCCAGCTGTGGCCTAACTAGCGTTTTGCTTTGTGTTCTCCTCACAGCTTATTATCCCTCCTAGCTTTGTGTCGTCAGCAAACTTGGATACATTGCACTCGGTCCCTTCATCAAAGTCATTGATACAGATTGTAAATAGCTGAGGCCCAAGCACTGATCCTTGCAGCACCCCACTAGTTACAGCCTGCCAAATGGAAAATGACCCATTTATCCCCACTCCACTTTCCTGCACTATTCCCATATCCCTTGATTCCCTTAATATCCAAAAATCTATCGATCTCTGTCTTGAATATACTCAACGATTGAGACTCCACCGCCCTCTGGGGTAGAGAATTCCAAAGATTCGCCACCCTCTGAGTGAAGAAATTTCTCCTCATCTCAGTCCTAAATGGCCGACCCCTTATTCTGAGACTGTGACCCCTGGTTCACCTGAGGAAGGGGCGATCGATAGCTCCGAAAGCTTGTGATTTCAAATAAAACTGTTGGACTATAACCTGGTGTTGTGTGACCTCTCAATTTAGACTCCCCAGCCAGGGGAAATATCCTCCCTGCATCTACCCTGTCAAGCCCTGTACAAAAAATTGTTTCAATCTATCTGCTCTGTCCAGACCCCTTATGATTTTGAACTCCTCCATCTAATCTCCTCTCAATCTTCTGTGCTCCAAGGAGAACAATCCGAGTTTCTCCAGTCTATCCACATAACTGAAGTCTCTCATCGCTTTCTCAACCTGCTCTGCCACCTTCAATGATTTGTGCACATATACCCCTAGGTCTCTCTGTTCATGCACCCACTTTAGGATTATACCCTTTAGTTTATATTTCCTCTCAGTCTTTCTACCAAAATGTATCACTTCGCACTTTTCAGCGTTAAATTTCACCTGCCACGTGTCCGCCCATTTCACCAGCCTGTCTCTGTCCTCTTGAAGTCTATCACTATCCTCCTCACTGTTCACTATACTTCCAAGTTTTGTGTCATCTGCAAATTTTGAAATAGTGCCCTGTGCACCCAAGTCCAAGTCATTAATATATATCAAGAAAAGCAGTGGTCCACGTACCGAGCCCTGGGGAACATCGCTGCGTACCTTCCTCCAGCCCGTTAAAGTGAGGCCCTGTCTGCTCTCTCAGGTGGACGTAAAAGATCCCAAGGCACTATTTCGATGAAGAGTTGGGGAGTTATTCCCCCGGTGTCCTGGCCAATATTTATCCCTCAATCAACATAACAAACACAGATTATCTGGTCATTATCACATTGCTGTTTTGTGCGCAAATCGGCTGCCGCGTTTCCCACATTACATCAGTGACTACACTCCAAAAGTACTTCATTGGCTGTGGTGGTGAAAGGCTCTATATAAAATGCAAGTCTTTCTTTCTCGGCCAATTTCGCACCCATGCTGTCCCTTTTATTCCATGGGCTCCAACTTTGCTTTGATTGCTCAGGACCTGAATATCAGCGGCCTTTGCACAGGGAAGCAGAGAGCAGCGATGGCAGGGCAGACAGAGCGCCCGGTGTTGGGTGTGTTCAGGCGGATTGAGCGACCGCCTGCCCTGGCGAGACAATCCGGGAATGGAGGAAAAGGAGACCAGCGCGCAGGCGCAGCGCCGCCAGTTTGGGGGTGGGGAAGGAATCCAGCGCGCAGGCGCAGCGCTGCCTGTTGGTGGGGGGGATCCAGCGCGCAGGCGCAGCGCTGCCTGTTGGTGGGGGGGATCCAGCGCGCAGGCGCAGCGCCGCCTGTGGGTGGAGCATGTGATCAAGGCCGGGCGACAACTGGAGGCGGTCAGAGTCGGAGAAGAAGTTTATGCGCCGATTACGTATCAGCGGGGCGCAGGGAGGTAACACACACGGCGGGTGGGCTTCATAAACATCTAATGTGGGCCGCAAGTCCGGAATGAGAACCTACAGGTTCCGTGTTTGCAGCTCCGGGTCTTTTTCCCGGGAACAGGCCCAGATTAACGGTAGCCATCTTTGTAAAGAACAATAGGGGTCTTTATTTGTCGCCATCTTGATTATCGCGGCCATCTTTGTAAAGGGGGCAATAGTGAGCGAGGCTTCAGGGTCCCAGTGAGTGATCTGAACCCAGCCAGAGTCAGCACCTTCAGGGGAGGAGACCCAGTGAGTGTAGAACTGAACCCAGCCAGAGTCAGCACCTTCAGGGGAGGAGACCCAGTGAGTGTAGAACTGAACCCAGCCAGAGTCAGCACCTTCAGGGGAGGAGAGGGAGGGGAACCAGTGAGTGTGGAACTGAACCCAGCCAGAGTCAGCACCTTCAGGGGAGGAGAGGGAGGGGAACCAGTGAGTGTAGAACTGAACTCAGCCAGAGTTGGTGGTGAACACAGTGAGAGTAGGAAAAACTGTCTTGAGACGTGCGATTTGTTTGGATTTCAGCACAGGGAGGAGGGACAATGTGTGGGATGGGAATTTACAGCTTTGGTGGAACAAGAGAGGAAATAATGTTACCATAGAATCTAGAATTGTCTGTTCTGAATTTCTGTCCTGTACTTACAGTGATGAGTTTTGTAAACTCTTTTTACAGGGTATTAGAAGGGGAGGATTTGCAGACAGGAATCTCAAACTAAACATCACGTCAAGATCTGACAGAGTCACTCGATTCATCAGGACCTGAATATCAACGGCCTTTGAATGTGGAAGGAGAAATGTTTGTCTGTTCTGTGTGAGGGAAAAGATTTCAAACATCAGTGTGACTGAAAAAGCACCGAGACACACACACCCGAGTGAGAGTGTTCCAGTGCACTGACTGTGGAAAGGGCTTTAACCAGTTACACAGCCTGAAAAAGCATCACACCGTTCACAGCGGGGAGAAACCGTACACGTGTTCTGTGTGTGGACGAGGCTTCAACTCATCGTCCAACCTGGAGAGACACAAGGACACCCGCACCATGGAGAAACCGTGGAAATGTGGGGACTTTGGAAAGGGATTCAATTCCCCATCTGAGCTGGAAACTCATCGACGCAGTCACATCGGGGAGAGACCGTTCACCTGTTCTGAATGTGGGAAGGGATTCACTCGGTCATCCAATCTGCTGACACACCAGCAAATTTACACTGGGGAGAGGCCGTTCATCTGCTCCGAGTGTGGGAAGTGATTCACTCGGTCATCCCACCTGCTGACACACCAGCGAGTTCACACTGGGGAGAGGCCGTTCACATGCTCCATGTGTGGGAAGGGATTCACTTGTTCATCTCAGGTTGTAACTCACCAGCGAGTTCACACTGGGGAGAGACCGTTCACCTGCTCCGTTTGTGGGAAGGGATTCACTCGGTCATCCGACCTGCTGAAACACCAGCGAGTTCACTCTGGGGAGAGACCGTTCACCTGCTCTGAGTGTGGGAAGAGATTCACTCAGTCATACAACCTGCTGAAACACCAGCGAGTTCACACTGGGGAGAGACCGTTCACCTGCTCCGAGTGTGGGAAGAGATTCACTCAGTCATACAACCTGCTGAAACACCAGCGAGTTCACACTGAGGAGAGACCGTTCACCTGCTCCGAGTGTGGGAAGAGATTCACTCAGTCATCCGACCTGCTGACACACCAGCGAGTTCACTCTGGAGAGACGCCATTCACCTGCTCTGAGTGTGGGAAGGGATTCACTCGGTCATCCACACTGCTGAAACACCAGCGAGTTCACAAGTGATGGCAGGGGTTGGATTCTGCTGTTATTGCTGCTGTTAATCACATCCAGGACTGAACCATGTTCATTCTGACAGTTGGGGTTTATTTCTGCTGATGTTAATAACCCCTATAACTGGGCTGGAGTTTAATATTTTGATATTTCAAATAACACAGAGGGTTGATATTTGATGTCTCCAAGATAAGAGGAGACTAATTGATGTCCTGTTACCGACTGTTCCATTTTTGGGCCTTTTCTCCTTTCTAACTCGAGATTATTTCAGTTCTCGTACCTTCGGTTACTCTCATGGACAAATCCCAGCTCCCCATACCTTCCAGAGTGCCTCTCCTAGCCTTGGTATCCAGGGAAGGTCTCGGTAACACACCCGGGATCACTAAACACAAAACCCAGTCTGTTAATCACTTTCAGCTACTGGACTTAGCGTGTGTCCCACAGCATCTCTCTCACCTTCGATGTGTGAATAGAGCATCACGCCTGCAAACCTGCTTTCAATTTCAATTTGAATCCACTCAGCAAGTGTATTTAAAAAAATAAGTACAAGTAAACAGATCACATCAAATAATTGGCAAAGGTTTAGAGTCAACAAGATGAACACATCACGGCCCAATACCCCAGCTCTATATTCTCAGGAGAAAGTCTGTTATCTAACTCCTCGAGTGGACAGAATAGAGAAAGATCCCAACTCTAAGAACATCTAGAATCTGTTGTAAATATCTTTCAAATCCTGACTGGTCCAATCTGTCGGTTTCCTTTCAATTGAAGTGAATGGAAGAGGAGAGGGGTGTTGGCATATGGACCTCGGTTAATTCAGCTTCTGAAAGGTGTTCATGTTTAGTTCATTCGATATCGGGGAAAATGTGGTTGGTATCATTAGAGAGAGAGAGAGATTTCACTGAGCAACAGCTGGTGTTTGCAACCAACTGGCCTTGGATATTTTCATCATAGAATGTTTCGATCAGAAATATGATGTTGGGATAAGGAAAGTCTGGAGACTAGTGGTTTGTGCTGCCCCAGGAAGGCCACAGTGTTTTTACCTGCTTCTAACATTTGTAGGCTTCGCAAAATCCCCCAGTAACTTGAACAGAGCCCTAAAGGGAGTGATTTTTGGACTTTTCATACAAACTTGGGATGATGGGGCCTAAGTGAAGTGATTTGATGTAAAAACCTAAAGATCAGGGAAGAAAAACCTGAGGAAACTGATTTTTTTTTTGAATCTTACTGTTGGGAGAGACATCTTTCACAGACACAAGCTGCGAGGGGCGTGGCCGGGCAGTGAACAGATCAAGCTGTCTGGGAATTGTTTACACTACAAATCCTACCCAGGTGCAAGAGACAAAGCAAAAACTCACAAACACATTCAAATATGGATCCCCACGGGCAAACAAGATGCTGGAAATCTAAAAACGATTCAATGACAATAAAACTTCGATCACACAGTTTCATAGCCATTATCCCATCAAAAAAACCAATCAACCAGGTATCCACAGAACAGATTTAAAAGCCCGCCAACAGACCTAGGACAATAGGGTGGAGATTTGGCGCGTAGATAAGGCTGTGTTAAAATCGGAAAACGATCAAGACACTAAGCAAAAACCATCGGAACTGGCAAGCCCGCCAAAAACTAGATAATTGGACTGAGCAAGGTTCATTTACAATCAAAAGGAATTCATTTTAGTAAGGGTTTTTTGGGCGCGAAAAAGAAACAGTATAATTTGAGAGCCTGTGCCATAATCTCGCTCTCTTTCGGACTGGCTGACGACGCGGACACAGCTCTCTCTCCCTGCTCCAGCAAAACCTACCACAAGCCACGAGGAAGAAGGCCAGCACGCAAGAAGAAACCAGAGCGACTGCCTCAGTGACCATCAGACACCTCGCAGCAACAAGGGCCTTACGGAGTCCTTTTAAACAAAAGACTCTAATATCCTGTCAAGGATTCGTTGGTGAGCATTATCCCTGATCTCCTGAAACCAAAAACCTAGCCAGATAGTGGGATCTTTGGGAGGGATAAGGTTTTGTTTGATATATTGTCATTTCCCTCGCTTGTACCGTGTGTTCCCCGTATCTGTGTTTAAGTAATAAGTGTATTTCAAGTTTGTTACCTTTTTCTTTTAATAAAGTAAAATTCTTTCATCAGAGCCTGTTTACTGCAATTTTGTTCACAACCCCTAAATAAGCCCAAAGTCTAGGAACCGGAGGGGTGTGGGAGCGATTCGAACTGCTCACTGTGTCAGAAAGCGAAGGCTGACCCCATTAAGATACCCCTTACACATTGTTGATATGTGTTGAAGAAAATGCAGACTTGTGTCTCTGGACTGTGCAGTAGCCAGAGACGACCATATTAGGCAATGCCAGCTCCAGTTTGATAAGAGGTTGAAGGCAGAGCAAGAGATCCAGCAGTTTTAAGAATTTATCTCCCGTTATCTGCAGACATCGAATGTCGCAGCGTGCTGACAAAATTGGACTTCAGACTTTAACCTGTTGGGTTAAATTATTGGGATCGATTGTTATAGAATTGAATTGTTATAGAATGGAAAAGTAGTGAAGTTATGCTAAACTTGTATCGAACCTTGGTTAGACCACTGCGTACAATTCTGGTCACCATATTATAAAAAGGATATAGAGGCACTGGAGAGGGTGTAGAGAAGATTTACAAGGATGATACCAGAAATGAGAGAGTATACCTGTCAGGAAAGGATGGACAGGCTGGGTCTCTTTTCCCTTGAGAAAAGAAGGCTGAGGGGTGACCTAATAGAGGTCTTTAAAATTATGAACGGTTTTGATAGAGTAGATACAGAGTGTTTCCACTTGTGGGGAAGAGCATAACCAGAGGCCATCAATATAAGATAGTCACCAAGAAATCCAACAGGGAATTCAGAAGAAACTTCTTTACCCAGAGAGTGGTGAGAATGTGGAACTCGCTACCACAGGGAGTGGTTGAAGCGAATAGTATAGATACATTTAAGGGAGGCTAGACAAGCAGATGAGGGAGAAGGGAATAGAGGGTTATGCTGATAGATTTAGATGGGGAAAGACGGGAGGAGGCTCGAGTGGAGCATAAACGCTGGCATGGACAGATTGGGCTGAATGGTGTGTTTCTGTGCCATATATCCTGTGTAATCCTATTTTCCAAGACACATTGCTCGAAGGGGAGGATAAATGACTCGCATCCAAACACAATTGTTACTTTTGTCTTCTTTGTAAAATCACAAAGTCTGGGCATAATTTGTTTGTGAAATTAAAATTGATTATATGGACTAGAAGTAATTGAATCAGGAAATGTATTATAGAACGATGTGCGTTTTGAAATGGAAAGTGTTAAACATGAGCTTGAATCTGTCAACTAGATTATGTGAAGGGAGAGATTCACAATGAATAGACAACATGGTAGGAGAATTAGTAAAGGATGTGTTAGTAAAGAATAGAAAACAGGAACCAAGGGATGAGGAAGATGGGGAACACAAGGAGAATCCGTTTAAATCGCAAAGAAAGCGAGAGCTGACAGGATATCTGGGAATAGGAGCCACGGCAAGGTTAGCAGGAGTAAACAGAATAGAGAAAGTATGTGGGAAGACGATGGGGTAATGAAGAGGCAATTAAACAGATTATTGTCAAACAATGAGGCTAACCAGAATCAAGGCCTTACTCAAGGCATCGTGTGCAGCCTCTGTGTGACATTTGTGATGAATGTGGTCCAGAAGGGACTGGACAACATCGAGGGTCATCAAATCCCTTTGTTTATTCATGAAGAACAACAGAGAAAATGGTTTAAAGGAACCAAGACAGAGACTATGATGTGAGGCAGCAAATGGGAATGGTGTTATTGGCCCCGAGGGAAGGGGATTGAAATGAAGATATTAGACCAGTGGGATTGGTCTTGTCTTTGTGAAGGAGAAATGGAAATGAAACAAAACCTTGGAAGGTGTATCGGGTAGAATGGGTTGGAATGGTGGAAGACTCTGAGTTTGGTCCGATCCATAAACAGAATGAGGAATAGCCAAGATATCTGATTAAGAAGGGGGGAACTTGGATAGCACCAGATCTGCAGTGTTGAACTCTGAAAGGGACAACATGGGTTTGTAGATGTGACGTAGTCCATCAACAGACTGTCCCAGCTTGTGGGTTCACCCTCGACAAAGAATCACCAAAATGCCAGGTTGGAATAAGTAAATGGGGCGAAGACCAAACTAATAGCATGTATAAAGGAAAAGGACAGGATTGTGTGACTACCACTGCCACTTATATGACTGGGTTCACCCCGATGCCCCACACTAGAACATCACTTTTGTTTGATTCCAGCGAGGAACAGGCGTATCGGTGCTAAAACAAGAGGCAACATAACACAGAAAAAGCAAAAACAGTGGGACATGTTGGCATATGGACCCCGGTTAATTCAGCTTCTGAAAGGGGTTCATGTTTAATTCATTCGATAGCGGGGGAAATGTGGTTCGTATCATTAGAGAGAGTGAGAGAGAGAGATTTCACTGAGCAACAGCTGGTGTTTTGTGACCAACCAGCCTTCGATATTCACAATAGAATGTTTGGATTAGAAATCTGATGTTAGGATAAGGAAAGTCCAGAACTAGTGGTTTCTGCTCACCGTACCAAGGCCACGATGTTTATCTGTGTGTTGTTGATGTGGACGTGTGTCTCTGGTCAATGCAGGAGCCAGAGACGACCATATTAGGCAATGCCTGCTCCAGTTTGATCAGAAAACAGTCTATAAATGTCAACTTTTGTGAACTCGCTGGTGTCTCAGCAGGCTGGATGAACGAGAGAATCGCTTCCCACACTCAGAACAGGTGAACGGCCTCTCCCCAGTGTGAAGTCGCTGGTGTGTCAGCAGGTTGGATGAATTAGTGAATCCCTTCCCACACTCGGAGCAGGTGAACGGCCTCTCCCCAGTGTGAACTCGCTGGTGAATCAGCAGATCGGATGACTGAGTGAATCCCTTCCCACACACGGAGCAGGTGAACGGCCTCTCCCCAGTGTGAACTCGCTGGTGTTTCAGCAGGTTGGCTGACCGACTGAATCCCTTCCCACACTCAGAGCAGGTGAACGGCCTTTCTCCAGTGTGATCTCGCTGGTGAATCAGCAGGCTGGATGACCAAGTGAATCCCTTCCCACACTCAGAGCAGGTGAACGGCCTCTCCCCAGTGTGAACTCGCTGGTGTCTCAGCAGGTTGGCTGACCGAGTGAATCCCTTCCCACACTCGGAGCAGGTGAACGGCCTCTCCCAAGTGTGAACTCGCTGGTGAATCAGCAGGTCGACTGACTGAGTGAATCCCTTCCCACACTCGGAGCAGGTGAACGGTCTCTCCCCAGTGTGAACTCGCTGGTGTCTCAGGAGGTGGGATGAACGGGTGAATTCCTTCCCACACTCAGAGCAGGTGAATGGCCTCTCCCCAGTGTGAGTGCGATGATGAATTTCCAGCTCAGACGGGTAATTGAATCCCTGCCCACAGTCCCCACATTTCCACGGTTTCTCCGTGGTGCGGGTGACCTCGTGTCTCTCCAGGTTGGATGATCAGTTGAAGCCTCGTCCACACACAGAACACGTGTACGGTTTCTCCCCGCTGTGAATGGTATGATGCTTTTTCAGGCTGTGTAACTGGTTAAAGCCCTTTCCACAGTCAGTGCACTGGAACACTCTCACTCGGGTGTGTGTCTCGGTGCTTTTCCAGTCACACTGATGTTTGAAATCTTTTCCCACAGACAGAACAGACAAACATTTCTCCTTCCACATTCAAAGGCTGATGATATTCAGGTCCTAATGAATCGAGTGACGCTGTCAGATCTTGACGTGATGTTTGGTCTGAGTTTCCCATCTGCAAATCCTCCCCTTCTAAAACCCTGTAAAAGAAGTTTACAAAACTCATCACTGTAAGTACAGGACAGAAATTCAGAACAGACAATTCTAGATTCTATGGAACATTCTTTCCTCTCTTGTGCCTCCAAATCCCCGTCCCACACATTGTCCCTCCTCCCTGTGCTAAAATCCAAACACATCGCACGTCTCAAGACAGTTTGTTCTCCGCTCCCAGTTTTCACCACCAACTCTGGCTGGGTTCAGATCTACACTCACTGGTTCCCCTCCCTCTCCTCCCCTGAAGGTGCTGACTCTGGCCGGGTTCAGTTCTACACTCACTGGTTCCCCTCCCTCTCCTCCCCTGAAGGTGCTGACTCTGGCTGGGTTCAGTTCTACACTAACTGGTTCCCCTCCCTCTCCTCCCCTGAAGGTGCTGACTCTGGCTGGGTTCAGTTCACTCACTGGGACTGAAGCCCCGCCCACTATTGTTCCCTTTACAAAGATGGCCGCGCATGCGCTCTAAGCATCGACGAAGTATTATTGTGACGTAATAAGCCACAGCTTTCCTTTACAAAGATGGCCGCCCTTAGCCTGGGCCTATTACCGGGAAAAAGCCCCGGAGCTGCAAAAGCGGAACCTGTAGGTTCTCATTCGGGGCTTGCGGCCTACACCAGGTGTTTATGAAGCTCATCCGCCGGGTGCGTTACCTCCCTGCGCCCCGGTGATTCGTAATCGGCGCAAAAATCGTTTCTCCCAATTCTCAGCGCTTGTCGCACTCGCCCGGCTCTGATCACAGTGACACTGCGCATGCTCCAAATACGGGCGGGCACTGCGCCTGCGCACTGGGCTCCTCCAGTGTGAATGGGGCACATTCTCCCCCGCGGGGCATGCTGGGGAACATTGAAAGCCCCAATTAGTGAATGGAGAATGAGTTTCTGTGATCCCATTGAGAGAAAATTCATCAATAATTCACACAGAAACCCAAGTGCACGGGCACTCTGCCATGGTTCAGTCCTGGATGTGATTAATAACAGAATCCAAACCCCTGCAGTCACATGGGAACTCACTGGAGTCTCAGCAGGTGGGGTGAATTTCTTCCCACACACAGGATATTGAAACAGCCTCTCTCCAGTATCAATGCGCTGATCGTGCATCAGCTGTTTTGAACTTTGAAAGCTTTTCTCACAGTCAGAGTATTTAAAGCAACTGTTCTCAATGTGGACACTCTGGAGTGTCAACAGGTGGGACAACGGAGTGAATCCCTTCCCACACGTGAAGTATCTAAACGGTCTCTCTCCGGTGTGACTGTGCTGGTGTGTCAGTAAATGGGATGATTGATTGAATCCCTTTCCACATACAGTGAACGGATTCTCCCCGTTATGAACATGTTAGTGTGGGAATAGGTGAGATGAGCGAGTGACTCTCTATCCACACTCAGCTGGTGAACAGCCTCTCCCCGGTGTGACTGTTTCGATGAGTTTGTACTTCAGACGGGCAACTGAATCCGTTCCCACATTCCCCACATTTACACTGTTGATTCAGGTGGGTGCACGAGTCTCACAAGTTAGATGATTTGTTAAAGGTGGATCCACACACATAACACATGTTCTGTTTCTCCCCGCTGTGATTGGTGCTTTTTCCTCCTATATCCAAAGGCCGATGATATTCAGGTCCTGATGAATCCAGTGAATCTGTCAGATCTTGATGCAGTGTTTGGTTTGAGTTTCCATCTGCAGATCCTCCCCTTCTAATACCCTCCTATGGTGTTTACAACAGGATAGAAATTCAGAATCGACAAATCTAGTTTCTATAAACAATTTTTTCCCTCCAGTCCCTCCTAAGCTGAAAATTCTCCATTCTGACTTGGTGCGAGTTAGGACACGGTCCGAGTTAGGACATGGGAAGCCGAGTTTTGGATGACCTCAAGTTTACATAGGGTGGAATGTGGGAGGCCAGCCAGGAGTGCATTGGAATAGTCAAGTCTAGAGGTAACAAAGGCACGGATGAGGGTTTCAGCAGCGGATGAGCTGAGGCAAGGGCGGAGACGGGCGATGTTACGGAGGTGGAAATAGGCGGTCTTTGTTATGCTGCGGATATGTGGTCGGAAGCTCATTTCAGGGTCAAATTTGACAGCAAGGTTGTGAACAGTCTGGTTCAGCCTCAGACAGATGTTAGGGAGAGGGGTGGATCAGTGGCTAGGGAACGGAATTTGTGGCGGGACCGAAAACAATGGATTCAGTTTTCCCAATATTTAATTGGACAAAATTTCGGCTCATCCAGAACTGTATGTCGGACAAGCAGTCTGACAATTTAGACACCATGGAGGGGTCAAGAGAAGAGGTAGTGAGGTACAGCTGGGTGTCGTCAGCGTACATGTGGAAACTGACGCTGTGTTTTCAGATGATGTCGCCAAGGGGCAACATGTAGATGTGAAATAGGAGGGGCCAAGGATAGATCCTTGGAGGACACCAGAGGTAACGATGTGGGAGCGGGAAGAGAAGCCGTTGCAGGTGATTCTCTGGCTACGATTAGATAGATAAGAATGGAACCAGGTGAGTGCAGTCCCACCCAGCTGGACGACGGTGCAATTAGTTCACCTCTACATTTTGGTAGGAAGAACGAGGAGAGGCAACATAAACTAAAAGGTACAATTCTAAAGTGGGTGAACAAAGAGACCTGGGGGTTTATGGGCACAAATTGTTGATGGTGGCAGGGCAGGTTGAGAAAGCGGTTAAAAAAGCTTACAGGATCCTGGGCTTCATAAATGGAGGCAGAGAGTACAAAAGCAAGGAAGTTATGGTGAACCTTTAGAAAACACTGGTTCGGCCTCAACTGGAGTATTGTGTCCAATTCTGGGCACCGCAG
The DNA here is from genome assembly GCA_030390025.1 of Squalus acanthias. Taxonomy (NCBI): domain Eukaryota; kingdom Metazoa; phylum Chordata; class Chondrichthyes; order Squaliformes; family Squalidae; genus Squalus; species Squalus acanthias. The sequence goes on from JASTWF010000279.1 coordinate 322,856, forward strand.
TTTAGGACGGATGTGAAGGCCTGAGAGAGGGTGCAGAAAAGATTTACAAGAATGGTTCCAGGGATGAGGGACTTCAGTTACGTGGATAGACTGGAGAAGCTAGTCTGCAGGAAGCTATCAATGGATTGGTCAGGTGGAATGGAATTCAATCCGGAGAAGTGTGAGGCAATGCATTTGGGGAGGGCTAACAAGGCAAGGGGATACACAATAAATGGTCGGACATTGAGAAGTGCAGAGGATCAGAGGGACCTTGGTGTGCATGTCCACAGATCCCTGAAGGTAGCAGGACAGGTAGATAAGGTGGTTAAGAAGGCATGCGGGATACTTGCCTTTATTAGCCGAGGCATAGAATACAAGAGCAGGGAGGTTATGCTTGAACTGTATAAAACATTAGTTAGGCCACAGCTAGAGTACTGCGTGCAGTGCTGGTCACCACATTACAGGAAGGATGTGATTGCACTAGAGAGGGTGCAGAGGAGATTTACAAGGATGTTACCTGGGCTGGGGAAATTTAGCCATGAGGAAAGATTGGATAGGCTGGGATTGTTTTCTTTGGAACAGAAGAGGCTGAGGGGAGACCTAATTGAGGTGTATAAAATTATGAGGGGCCTAGAAAGAGTGGATAGGAAGGACCTATTTCCCTTAGCAGAAGGATCAATAACCAGGGGACATAGATTTAAAGTAATTGGTCGGAGGTTTAGAGGGGATTTGAGGACAATTCTTTTCACCCAGAGGGTGGTGGGGGTCTGGAACTCACTGCCTGAAAGGGTGGTAGAGGCAGAAACCCTCATCACATTTAAAAACTACTTCGATATGCATTGAAGTGCCATAACCTACAAGGATACGGACCAAGTACCGGAAAGAGGGATTGGGGGGATAGCTCTTTGTCGGCCGGCACGGACAAGATGGGCCGAATGTAAATTTCTATGATTCTATGATTCTAAGCTGGGGTTGTTCTCCTTGGAGCAGAGAAGGTTGAGAGTAGATTTGATAGAGGTGTTCAGAATCACGAGGGGTCTGGACAGAGTAGATAGAGAGAAACTGTTCCCATTGGTGGAAGGGTCGAGAACCAGAGGACACAGATTTAAGGTGATTGGCAGAAGAACCAAAGGTGACATGAGGAAAAACTTTTTACGCAGTGAGTGGTTAGGATCGGGAATGCACTGCCTGAAAGGATGGTGGAGGCAGATTCAATCGTGGCTTTCAAAAGGCAATTGGATAAGGACCTGAAGGAGAAACAATGTCAGGGCTCCGGGGGAAGGGTGGGGGAGTGGGACTAGCTGAAGTGCTCTTGCAGAGAGCCGGCACGGCCTCGACGGGCCAAATGGCCACATTCTGTGCTGTAACCATTCTCTGATTCCAAGTGTCGATATAGTTTATCTTCATTTATTCCTATTTTAATAACTTTTGCTGAACGTGACCCTCGCCAAGGGCCAGGATATCGGATTCGGCCTACCATGGAAAATGAGATTGACTCCCCTGAGGTAGACAATGTCAACCAGATTCCCCTCATCCCCCAACCCAGCAACTTCTTCACAAAACTCAAGCAAGTTGGCCTTGTTTTCTGGAAGCCATGTTGAATCTCTCTAATGGCTCCTTCCCTTTCCCGTGATCGAAAACAGCATCTCTTAGGATCCATTCAGGCACCTTCCCTGTGACCAATATCACACTGATGGGCCTCTAGTTCCCTTAGGATCCCTTCAGGCACCTTCCCTGTGATCGATATCACACTGATGGGCCTCTAGTTCTCTTAGGATCCCTTCAGGCACCTTCCCTGTGATCGATATCACACTGATGGGTCTCTACTTCCCTTAGGATCCCTTCAGACACCTTCTCTGTGATTGATATCACACTGATGGGCCTCTAGTTCTCTTAGGATCCCTTCAGGCACCTTCCCTGTGATCGATATCACACTGATGGGCCTCTAGTTCCCAGGCTCTGATTTGTCCCCAATTTGGAAAATGGGAACGACGTGAGCTACCTTCCAATCTCAGGGAGCAATCCCTGACTCTACTGAGCTGAAGACACGGGCAAGGGGCTCACAGAGCACCCGTCCGATCTCTTTACACACCCTTGGGTGGAAATCATCTGGACCTTACAGGCCTCAAGATTAACCCGCACGGCGACTTTGGTTTCAGTGAAGAGACACGAGAAAGACCAAAGTGCCGTTTGCCCCTCTCAGTGTGGCCCTGAAGGACTGTGTCCAGGCTGTAGTTCTGTTCCCGCCGTACGATCCTCCCCCCAGATTGTCCTTTCTGAGCTCCAGCCAGGTGATGCTAAACACTCAGGTGGGAACGACAAAAATCCACCACAATGTGTTTAAAGCAAACTGATTTAATTGACATATATCCAGAATATTAATAACCCCTGTAAGTGGGCTGGAGTTTATAAGCAGAAACAAACCCCAACTGTCAGAATGAACACAATTCGGTCCAGGATGTAATTAACAGCAGCAAAAACATCAGAATCTAACCTCTGCAGTCACTTGTGAACTCGCTGGTGTTTCAGTAGGTTGGATGATAGAGTGAATCCCTTCCCACAGACGGAGCAGGTGCATGGCCTCTCCCCAGTGTGAACTCGTTGGCGTGTCAGCAGGTGGGATGACTGAGTGAATCCCTTCCCACACTTAGAGCAGGTGAATGGCCTCTCCCCAGTGTGAACTCGATGGTGTTTCAGCAGGTTGGATAAACAAGTGAATTCCTTCCCACACTTGGAACAGGTGAATGGCTTCTCCCCAGTGTGAACTCTCTGGTGTGTCAGCAGGTTAGATGACTGAGTGAATCCCTTCCCACACTCAGAGCAGGTGAACGGCCTCTCCCCAGTGTGAACTCGCTGGTGTTTCAGCAAGGCGGATGACTGAATGAATCCCTTCCCGCACTCGGAGCAGGTGAACAGCCTCACCCCAGTGTGAACACTCTGGTGATTCAGCAGGGTGGATAACTGAGTGAATCCCTTCCCACACTGAGAACAGGTGAACGGCCTCTCCCCAGTGTGAACTCGCTGGTGTGTCAGCAGGTGGGATGACCGAGTGAATCCCTTCCCACACTGAGAGCAGGTGAAAGGCCACTCCCCAGTGTGAACTCGCTGGTGTGTCAGCAGGTGGGATGAACATGCGAATCCCTTCCCACATTCAGAGCAGGTGAACGGCCACTCCCCAGTGTAAACTCGCTGGTGTGTCAGCAGGGAGGATGAACACGTGAATCCCTTCCCGCACTCAGAGCAGGTGAACGGCCTCTCCCCGGTGTGAACTCGTCGATGAATTTCCAGCTCAAACGGGTAGTTGAATCGCTTCCCACAGTCCCCACATTTACATGGTTTCTCCCCGGTGTGACTGCGCTTGTGTCTCAACAGGCCAGAGGATCGGCTGAAGCCTCGTCCACACACAGAACACGTGTACGGTTTCTCCCCGCTCTGAACGGTGCTTTCTGCTTCCATGTTCAAAGGTCCTGATGAATCGAGTGACTCTGTCAGGTCTTGAAGTGATGTTTGGTTTGAGTTTCCCGTCTGCAAATCCTCTCCTTCTAATACCCTGTAGAATTAATTCAAAACAGGAAAAAGGGAGGGTGAGAGAGAACCCACAAAAACAGGTTGTGAAATTGAGCTGAATGAATCTGGGAATTTGTGGGGCCGGCACTAGAAAAAAGTGACCATGAAAGCTGCCGGATTGTCGTAAAAACCCACCTGGTTCACTAATGTCCTTCAGGGAAGGGAACCCGCCACCCGGTCTGGGCCTACACAAGACTCTGGCCTCTATGGGAGGAGAGAGAGTGAGGTGGGAGGGCGAGGGGTGAAGGAGAGCGACTTTATACATCTGCAACTCGACTAGAACTTTGACAGCACCTCCCAAACACACGACCTCCACCACCTAGAAGGACAAGGGCAGCAGGTGCATGGGAACACCATCAGCTCCCAGTTCCCCTCCAAGTCACACACTATCCTGACTTGGGCATATATCGCCGTTCCTACATCTTCGCTGGGTGAAAATCCTGGAACTCCTCACCTAACAGCATTCCGAGAGTACCTTCACCACACGGACTGCAGAGGTTCAAGAAGATGGCCCAGCATCACCTTCTCAACGGGCAACTCGGGAGTGGCAATATATGCTGGCCTTTCTAGTGACACCCACATCGAATGAATTAAAAAAATCTGTATATATAAAATGGATTGAAAGCCTCTACAGAAATACTTGTTCCTAAAACGATAATCTTTTACACTGTACGGACAGTGTCTGTTTAGCAACTTAATCTCCCCTAGAATCCACCTCCCTTCACAGTCTCACATTGGAAATTGTTGGGTCCCACTGGGCTCAGAAGTACTGGGGGTTAAACCCAGCAGTTTCTCCCCCCTCTCCACTCCAGCTCAATCTGATGCAACAAGAAAGCCCTGCACAGGAGGCCTCGGAGCGAGTTCCACATCCACCGCCCACCCTGATGCTAACCGGCTCGGAGTTGCTCCCTCTGCTGTGTCAAGGCCACTTGTTGTTTCCCCTGTCGGGTCACTCAGTCTCCGCCACTGCCCAACAATGAGCCTCTCCCGCGCATGCTCAGTTCACACTGCCCGGGTGATTGACGGGAATTGCGGACCAATAGGAAGAGCGGAGCGGGGCTGGAGGCCAGTGCGGGCGGCTGGTCCTCCCACCAATCGGAGTGTGTGAGGGGCGGGGCTTGCGACACCCAGTGGGCGGGGCTGAGCCCGGATCTCTCTCATTGGCTGAAACTCTGCCTCGTTGTTGAAGCTGATTTCTCTCAAACTCCAGGAGAAAACTGGACCTTTCTGTTGTGGCTTTGAACAGATTGAACCCTGTGGGGTGGAGCAAACATTGCAACATTTGGCAGTGAAATGGATTCACTCAGGACAGACAGCAGGGATTATTTCAGGAAATAACACAGTGTAGTGAGAAAGGAAATACAGTGGATGTTGTGCAGATGGATTGTCAAAAGGTGTTTGATAAGGTTCCCAGAGAACATTCGAACATAAGAAATAGGAGCAGGAATAGGCCACTTGGCCCCTCGAGCCTGCTCCGCCATTCAATAAGATCATGGCTGATCTAGGGCTCAAAGCCACTTCCCAGCCCGCTCCCCATAACCCTTCACTCCCTTATCTTGCAAAAATGTGTCTATCTCCACTTTAAATGTATTTAATGACCCAGCCTCCACAGCTCTCTGGGGCAGAGAATTCCACAAATTTACGACCCTCTGAGAGAAGAAGTTCCTCCTCATCTCAGTTCTAAAAGGGCGACCCTTTATTCTGAGACCGTGCCCCCGAGTTCTAGATTTCCCCATGAGGGGAAACATCCTCTCTGCATCTACCCTATCGAGCCCCCTCAGTATCTTATATGTTTCGATAAGATCACCTCTCATTCTTCTAAATTCCAATGAGTATAGACCCAGCCTGCTCAACCTTTCCTCATAAGTCAAACCCCTCATCTCTGGAATTAACCTAGTGAATCATCTCAGAGAAATGATCTGGGCTTGGGTATGTGGGGCACAAGATCAAAATCTCCAGATGAGACTAAAATAGGGACCCTGGCCAACTGTGAAGAGGACTGTCTAGCTGATGCCTTGTCTTATTCATTAGCAGGTTCGAGAGTCTCATGTCAGCAACTTTAATACCTTATTAGAATATACTTTGAGCAGATTCTCTGTCCTCTACCGTACCTTACATTGATCCATCAATCAGAGTAAACTTGCAAGTCCCGCGTGTCCACAGTAACTTACACGAGGTGAGCCCGCTGGATGGAACCTCGGGCGCCCTGAGCTTGATCTCCGGTGTCTCCAGTCCCGACTGCCCCCTTACATCAGGATCCCCTCACTTTTATACCCTGTAGTGATTCATCTCTGGCACCTGACTCTTCTTTGCCTTCTCTGCTGGGTTTTGGCAGGAAGCGAGGGAAAGACAGCTGGAACTTCTCTAATCTGTGATTTACAAGGACAGTTTCCCTGGTTCCCGGCAGTTACTTTTCTTCAGTAATGTTCTCATTATCCCTAAACTACCCTGCCTGCTGTTAATGATGTTATTTTACAGTTTCACAGTTATAGGTATGAACATCACACATTATAATTTGATCGTTTACTCACTGTGGTTTAAGCTTATATTGTGGTTACTAACAGACAAACCCAGTTCTTTCCCCTGATCTGATTACAGTTTCCACCCAGTGGATTCAGTGAATGGAATGTCTTATCAGTGTTTCCATGGCGACCTGTCTGCAGTGAAGCTCCTGTTTGAGTTTCTAACTCAGACTAAACTTCTCTCTCCCACAATGCCCATTATATCAGACATTTAATTCAATGTATTTTAACTAATTTATGTTAAAACATGTTCGTCTCTGAACATTATTGCCCCAAAACCTACACAGATTTTAGCTCTATTTGAGATAGTTGTCAGTATTTGGGAAATCCCTTTAAAAATTATTTGGCAAAAGTAACAATAAGCTCCACTGGAGGGAAACACAATCAGCAGGATTTGTACCACCCTTTCAGGGACAAGAGTGACTCTGACCTTTCACCCTTTGATATCCAGAATATTAAACTCCAGCCCAGTTATAGGGGTTATTAACATCAGCAGAAACAAACCCCAACTGTCAGTGTGAACATGGTTCAGTCCGGGATGTGATTAACAGCAGCAATAACAGCAGAATCCAACCCCAACAGTTGGTTTATCAGCAGGTTGGATGAACGGATGAATCCCTTCCCACACACAGAACATTTAAATGACTTCTCTCTCGTGTGAACTCGCTGGTGTGTCAGCAGGTGAGAGGACTGGTTAAATCCTTTCCCACACCCGGAGCAGGAGAATGGCCTCTCCCCAGTGTGAACGCGCTGGTGTGTCAGCAGGGGCGAGGACTGGTTAAATCACTTCCCACACATGGAGCAAGTGAACGCGCTCCCTGACCCATCACCATTTCTCCTTCATTTACAGACGCTCCCTGATCAGTCACCATTTCTCCTTCATTTCCAGACGCTCCCTGACCCATCACCATTTCTCCATCATTTACAGACGCTCCCTGACCAGTCAGTATTTCTCCTTCATTTACAGACGCTCCCTGACCAGTCAGTATTTCTCCTTCATTTACAGACGCTCCCTGACCACTCACCATTTTACCTTCATTTACAGACGCTCCCTGACCACTCACCATTTTACCTTCATTTACAGACGCTCCCTGACCAGTCAGTATTTCTCCTTCATTTACAGACGCTCCCTGACCATTCCCCATTTTACCTTCATTTACAGACGCTCCCTGACCAGTCAGTATTTCTCCTTCATTTACAGACGCTCCCTGACCAGTCAGTATTTCTCCTTCATTTACAGATGCTCCCTGACCACTCACCATTTTACCTTCATTTACAGACGCTCCCTGACCAGTCAGTATTTCTCCATTTACAGACGCTCCCTGACCAGTCAGTATTTCTCCTTCATTTACAGACGCTCCCTGACCAGTCAGTATTTCTCCTTCATTTACAGATGCTCCCTGACCACTCACCATTTTACCTTCATTTACAGACGCTCCCTGACCAGTCTCCATTTTTCTCCATTTATAGACGCTCCCTGACCAGTCATCATTACTCCTTCATTTACAGACAGAGGTGTCAGAATATGGAAAAATGGTAAAAAGAGAAAATTAAAAGCTGAACGCACGCAGCATTCGTAACAAGATAGATGACTTGACAGCACAAATAGAAATAAAGGGGTATGATCTGATAGCCATTACAGAGACGTGGTTGCAAGGTGACCAATGATTGGAACTGAATATTCAGGGGTATTTGCCATTTCGTAAGGATAGGCAGAAAGGAAAAGGAGGTGGTGTAGCTCTGTTAATAAGGGATGAGATCAGTGCAGTAATGAGAAATGATATTGGCCTAGAAGATCAAGACGTAGAATCAGTTTGGGTGGAGATAAGAAATAATAAGGGTAAAAAGTCACTGGTGGGAGTGGTCTACAGGCCCCCAAACAGTAGCCACACTGTAGGACAGAGAATAAATCAAGAAATAATAGAGGCTTGTAAGAAAGGTACAGCTATAATCATGGGAGATTTTAATCTTCATAATGACTGGACAAAGCATATTGGCAAAGGTAGACTTGAGGAAGAGTTCTTAGAGTGTATACGGGATGGTTTCTTGGAACAATATGTTGTGGAACCAACCAGGGAGAAGACTATTTTAGATCTGGTAATGTGTAACGAGGCTGGATTAATTAATGATCTCGAAGTGAAGGATCCTCTTGGGAAGAGTGATCATACATGGTAGAATTTCAAATTCAGTTTGAGGGTGAGAAAGCTAGGTCTCAAACTAGTGTCCTGAACTTAAACAAAGGTAATTACAAAGGTATGAAGGCAGACTTGGTTAAAGTGGACTGGGAAAATATATTACAGGGTAAGACTGTAGAAAAGCAGTGGCAAACATTTAAGGAAAAATTTCATAACTCTCAGCAAAGATATATTCCAGTGAAAAAGAAAGACTCCAAGAGAAGGATGAACCATCCATGGCTAACTAAGGAAGTAAAGGATGGTATCAAATTGAAAATAAAAGCATACAATGTTGCGAAGAATAGTGAAAGGCCAGAGGATTGGGAAATTTTTAAAAATCAGCAAAGGACGACTAAAAAAAAAGAGAGAAGATAGCTTATGAGAGGAAGCTAGCAAGAAATATAAAAACAGACAGTAAGAGCTTCTACAGGTATATAAAAAGGAAGAGAGTAGCTAAAGTAAACGTTGGTCCCCTAGAGGATGAGTCTGGGGAAGTAATAATGGGAAACAGGGAATTGGCAGAGACTTTGAACAAATATTTTGTATCGGTCTTCATGGTAGAAGACACTAAAAGCATCCCAATAATGGATAATCAAGGGGCTATTGGGGTGGGGGGGGAACTTAAAACAATCACTATCAATAGAGAGAAAGTACTAGGCAAACTAATGGGACTAAAGGTGGACAAGTCCCCTGGACCCGATGGTCTGCATCCCAGAGTCTTAAAAGAGGTGGCTACAGAGATAGTGGATGCATTGGTTGTAATCTACCAAAATTCCCTGGATTCTGGAGAGGTTCCAGCGGACTGGAAAACCGTAAATATAACGCCCCTATTTAAGAAAGGAGGGAGACAGAAAGCAGGCAACTATCGACCAGTTAGCCTAACATCTGTCATTGGGAAAATGCTGGAGTCCATCATTAAGGAAGTGATAGGACATTTAGAAAATCATAATATAGTCAAGCAGAGTCAGCATGGTTTTATGAAAGGGAAATCATGTTTGACAAATTTACTAGAGTTCTTTGAGGATGTAACGAGCAGGGTGGATAAAAGGGAACTAGTAAATGTAGTGTATTTGGATTTCCAGAAGGCATTCAATAAGGTGCCACATAAAAAATTACAACACAAGATAAGAGCTCACGGGGTTGGGGGTAATATATTAGCATGGATAGAGGATTGGCTAACTAACAGAAAACAGAGAGTCGGGATAAATGGGTCATTTTCAGGTTGGCAAACTGTAACTAGTGGGGTGCCACAGGGATCAGTGCTGGGGCCTCAACTATTTACAATCTATATTAATGACTTGGATGAAGGGACTGAGTGTAATGTACCAAATTTGCTGATGATACAAAGATAGGTAGGAAAGCAATTTGTGTGGAGGACGTAAAGAATCTCCAAAGGGATATAGATAGGCTAAGTGAGTGGGCAAAAATCTGACAGATGGAGTTTAATGTGGGAAAATGCGAGGTTATCCACTTTGGTAGCAAAAATAAAAAAGTGAATTATTATTTAAATGGGGAGAGATTACAAAATGCTGAGGTACAGAGGGATCTGGGGGTCCTTGTACATGAATCATAAAAAGTTATCATGAAGGTACAGCAAGTAATTAGGAAGGCAAATGGAGTGTTGGCCTTTATTGCAAAGGGAATGGAGTATAAAAGTAGGGAAGTCCTGTTACAACTGTACAGGGTTGCTGAGACCACACCTGGAGTACTGCATACAGTTTTGGTCTCCTTATTTAAGGAAGGATATACTTGCATTGGAGGCAGTTCAGAGAAAGTTCAGTAGGTTGATTCTGGAGATGAAGGGGTTGTCTTATGAAGAAAGGTTGAGCAGGTTGGGCCTATACTCATTGGAGTTTAGAAGAATGAGAGGGGATCTTATTGAAACATATAAGATTCTGAAGGGGCTTGACAGGGTAGATGCAGAGAGGATGTTTCCCCTCGTGGGGGAATCTAGAACTAGGGAGCATAATTTCAGAATAAGGGGTCACCCATTTAAATCGGAAATGAGGAGGAATTTCTTCACTCAGAGGGTCGTGAATCGTTGGAATTCTCTGCCCCAGAGAGCTGTGGAGGCTGGGTCATTGAATATATTTAAGGTGAAGATAGACTGATTTTTGAATGGTAAGGGAGTGAAGAGTTATGGGGAGCGGGCAGGGAAGTGGAGTTGAGGCCAAGATCAGATCAGCCATGATCTTATTGAATGACGGAGCAGGCTCGAGGGGCCGAATGACCTACTCCTGCTCCTACATCTTATGTTCTTATGTTTTTATCAACTCATATTTCTTAGCATGAAATTTAATTTGACATCTACCCGCCCCATATACGAACCTGTGTATTCACACTGAAGTCAATTACAGTCCTGGAAAAACTCAGCAGGCCAGGCAGCATCCATGGAGAGAGAAACAGAGTTAACGTTTCAGGTCGAAGACCTTTCGTCAGAACTGGAAAAAGCAGGAAATGAAATAGATTTAAAGCAAGTATAAAGCTGGGAAAAGGGGGAGGGGATGAAAGAACAAAAGGAGAGATTAAGAGACATTGAGAGACATTAAGAGATGATCAAGGCAAGAGGAGGTGTTAATGTGACAGGTTGAGGCTAAAAGAAGTGTGAAATGCACTGGCAGAATGAAGGACAGCTGCCAGCTGATTTCCCCCCCACGGCCACCAACCTCATAGTTCCCCAACCCCGCACAGCCTGCTTCTACCTCCTTCCCAAGATCCACAAACAGGACTGCCCCGGTAGACCCATCGTTTCAGCCTGTTCTTGCCCCACGGAACTTATCTCTTCCTATCTCGACTCTATTTTTTCTCCCATTGTCCAGTCTCTTCCCACCTACATTCGGGACTCTTCCGACGCCCTCCGTCACTTTAACAGTTTCCAGTTTCCTGGCCCCAACCGCCTCCTTTTCACTATGGACGTACAATCCCTCTACACCTCCATCCCCCACCAGGATGGCCTGAGGGCGCTCCGCTTCTTCCTTGAACAGAGGCCCAACCAGTCCCCATCCACCACCACCCTCCTCCGCCTGGCTGAACTTGTTCTCACATTGAACAACTTCTCCTTTGACTCCACCCATTTCCTCCAAATTAAAGGTGTTGCTATGGGTACCCGCATGGGTCCTAGCTATGCCTGCCTTTTCATGGGATATGTGGAACACTCTTTGTTCCAGTCCTACTCGGGTCCCCTCCCTCACCTCTTTTTCCGGTACATTGATGACTGTATCGGTGCCGTCTCCTGCTCTCGCCCTGAACTAGAACATTTCATTCACTATGCTTCCAATTTCCACCCTTCCCTCAGCTTCACATGGTCCATCTCTGACTCTTCCCTTCCCTTCCTCGACTTCTCGTCTCCATCTCTGGGGATAGGTTATTGACTAACATTCACTACAAGCCCACTGACTCCCACAGCTACCTGGACTACACTTCCTCCCACCCCGCCTCCTGTAAGGACTCTATTCCATTCTCCCAGTTTCTCCATCTCCGCTGCATCTGCTCTGATGATGCCACCTTCCATACCAGTGCTTCCGACATATCTTCCTTTTTCCTCAACCGAGGATTCCCCTCTACTGTGGTCGACACGGCCCTCGACCGTGTCTGTTCTATCTCCCGCACTTCTGCCCTCACCCCTACCCCTCCCTCCCGGAACCACGATAGAGTTCCCCTTGTCCTCACCTTTCACCCCACCAGCCTCCACATTCAACGGATCATCCTCCGCCATTTCCGCCACCTCCAGCGTGATCCCACCACCAAATGCATCTTCCCCTCACCTCCCCTTTCAAAATTCCGCAGGGACTGCTCCTTCCGCGACACCCTAGTCCACTCCTCTACCACCCCCAGCACCCCTTCCCCTTCGCCCGGCACCTTCCCGTGCAAGCGCAGGAGATGCAACACATGCCCTTATACCTCCCTTCTTCCCACTGTCCAGGGCCCCAAACACCCCTTCCAGGTGAAACAGCGATTTACTTGTACTTCCTGCAATTTAGTATACTGTATTCACTGCTTACGATGTGGTCTCCTCTACATTGGGGAGACCAAACGCAGATTGGGTGACCGCTTTGCGGAACACCTCCGTTCAGTCCGTAAGGGGGACCCCGAGCTCCCGGTTGCCTGTCACTTTAATTCTCCGCTCCACTCCCACTCTGACCTCACCGTCCTCGGCCTATTACACTGTTCCACGGAAGCTCAGCGTAAGCTCGAGGAACAGCACCTCATCTTTCGTTTAGGCACCCTACAGCCCTCTGGACTCAACATCGAGTTCAACAATTTTAGATCATAACCTCGGCCCCTATCACATTAATATTTTATTTTTTCATCCGCCCTTTTGTTTGGACCCCCCCTTTTTTTTCCTCCTAGAAGCTGGCAGCTGTCCTTCATTCTGCCAGTGCATTTCACACTTCTTTCAGCCTTAACCTGTCACATTAACACCTCCTCTTGCCTTGATCATCTCTTAATGTCTCTTAATGTCTCTTAATCTCTCCTTTTGTTCTTTCATCCCCTCCCCCTTTTCCCAGCTTTATCCTTGCTTTAAATCTATTTCATTTCCTGCTTTTTCCAGTTCTGACGAAAGGTCTTCGACCTGAAACGTCAACTCTGTTTCTCTCTCCACGGATGCTGCCTGGCCTGCTGAGTTTTTCCAGCGTTTTCTGCTGTTATTTCGGATTTCCAGCATCCGCAGTATTTTGCTATCAATTACAGTCCTCTTCACAGGTGGCCATGCTCCCTATTTCAGCCTCATCTGGTGAATTTGACCTTGTGCCCCATAAACCCAAGCCCAGCTCATTTAGTTATATTGAGAAGAGCAATGGTCCCAACACTGACCCTGGGGGACACCACTGTTTACATCCCTCCAGTCTGAAGAACATCCATTAACCACTACTCTCTGTTTTCTGCCCTTTACCCAACTTCCTATCCACGCTGCCCCACTCCCTTTAATACCATGAGCCTTAATTTGATCAACAAGCCTCCTGTCCGGCACCTTATCAAATACCTTTTGACAATCCATCTCCACAACATCCACTGCATTTCCTTTCTCACTACACTGTGTTATTTCCTGAAATAATCCCTGCTGTCTGTCCTGAATGAATCCATTTCACTGCCAAATGTTGCAATGTTTGCTTCACACCACAGGGTTTCATCTGTTTAAAGCCACAACAGAAAGGTCCAGTTTCCTCCTGGAGTTTGAGAGAAATCAGGTTTGAAAATGATGCAGAGTTTCAGCCAATGAGGGAGCTCCGGGCTGAGCCCCGCCCACTGGGTGCCACAAGCCCCGCCCCTCACACACTCCGATTGGTTGGAGGACCCGCTGCCCGCTCGGTCCTCCAGACCCGCCCCGCTCTTTCTATTGGTCCGGAGCTCCCGTCAATCACCCGGGCAGTGTGAGCTGAGCATGCGCGGACCTTGGCAGCAGCCGCTGACACATCAGGTGAGAGAGCTCAGGGAGCGGGTTAATAAACCCCGGGGGGACGCGGGCTGCACACACCCCGAGTGCGGCCCCAGGCCCCATTATTAAAACACTCAACATTATCCGCTTCACAAACACCCGGGGTGGGCCTCAGGCCCCGAACAAGAGCCTCCGGGCCGGGCGTTTGCCCCGAGCGGGGCGGCAGCTGCGGGGCTTTCTCCCGGTGACAGGCCCGGGTTAACGGCCGCCATCTTGACAGGCTCAGGGGGCAGCAGGGCGCATGCGCGGCCCCCTTGGCCAGGAACCAGGAGGAGAGAATCTTGGCAATTTCTATCCTGGACTCACAGTCATGGCTTTTGGAAACTCCTTTTACAGGCTTTGAGAAGGGCAGCATTTACACACCGCAAACTCAGACCAACAACAATTTACCTTTATATAGCACCTTTAAAATGTCACAATAGCGCAGTCAGACAATAATCGACCACATACTTTGTTTGTGGTCCAGTGCACTGACACAAAGTTCCTTCACAACTGTAACAATTTTATTGCGGTTGCTGTGAAGGCTGCGCTCACTCTGCTCGTACACCTGGTCTCCAAAGGATGCAAAACAGGACTAATGCTGCCGAGCTCAGCTCTCCATGTCTTTCAAGTGGCTGAAGGGTCTGTAACCCTGTCAGGGGCCCCTGCCACAGGACTCAATACCCACCCCCTCCACCACTGGTGTACTGTGCCTGCAGTATATATGGTCTGCAAGATGACCACGGTCAGGCTGTGTGGAGTGAAGGGCCAGGCAGCAGAATGGATGGAAAGATCACAACAAACTTCCCTTAACTCCAACCCTCTGATTTCTGTTTTGTAGCCATCTTTCCATCCATTCTGCTGCCTGGCCCTTCACTCCACACGGCCTGACCTCGGTCATCTTGTCGATCTTACATAATGTTTATGGATAACAAGCTGGTTACAAAACAGAGAGTAGGTGTTGGGAGTAGCTACTCAGACTGGTAAAAGGTGGGAAGTGGTGTTCCACAGGGATTGGTGCTGGGACCACTTTTGTTCATAAATGATTTGGACTCGGGAATCAGAAGAACAATTTCAAAGTTTGTCGATGACACCAAATTGGGAGGTAGAGTTAATACTGAGGAAGACAAAATGCAAGAAGACATTAATAAATTTCAGAATGGGTGTGTAATTGTAAATGAATTTCACTGTTGATCAGTGTGAGGTGGTGTGTTTTGGTGGGAAGAATAAGGAGGCCACTCACTACTTGGACAACAAGGGGGTGAAATTGGGTTGCTTTGTGCCTCCCGCGATATTCAGCGGGAGGTTAGCGGTGGCGGTAGCTGGTAGCGTCCCGTGGCACTGCACCGCCGGCAATGACGTCATCGCCATGCGCAGCACCCCGGCTGCAACCTTGGGTTGTGACCCCTGACCTATCGCCGGACGATATGTCCGACAGGGTCAGAGGTCGTTCCTGCAGCCGCGGCGACGCCACTTAAAGGGCAGGTGTCGGGCGGCAACTTTTTATTTTGGCCGACTGCCAGCACCTGCCCCCTTCCCCTTTCTTCTTCGGGGTGTCGGCCGCGATCGCTCAGCCCGGCGCTCCTCTTGATCCGACACCCCGCTCCCCGGTGGTCCAGCAGGGCCCCGGTGTGAGCAGCGCTAGGCCCCTCCCCTTTAATCAGGGAGGGAGGTCTGCTATGACACGGTGCTATGTGCCGACGGGCGTGGCGCTGTTGCACGAAGCGCCGCGAAATTCACTGGTAGCGCCTCAAGAGGGAGGGGAGCGCTTCCAGTAGCACCCCGCCTCCTGCTTGGGGCGCTACCACTGAATTTAATGTGCAGGGGTGCTAACTTTTTCGTGGGGCTAAAATTAGCCCCGGCGACGTTAGCGACCCAAAGGGGGCGCCACCGAATTTTTCCCCGAGAGTCTAAATGGGCTGGAGGAGCAGAGAGATCCAGGGATACAGATACACAAATCACTAAAAGTAGCGACACAGGTTAATAAGGCCATTAAAAAAAAAGCACTGGGGTACGTTCCTAAAGGAGCCTTCTGTTCCGTGCCTAGGAGCTCTGAACCATGGCAGAGAGCGGCTGGGACACATTTCTTACAGGCCTTGAGATTAACCCACATGGGGCCTTTGCTGTCAGTGAAGAGAGACGAGAAAGACCAAAGTGTCGTTTGCCCCTCTCAGTGTGGCCCTGAAGGACTGTGTCCAGGCTGAAGTTCTGTTCCCGCCGTACGATCCTCCCCCAGATTGTCCTTTCTGAGCTCCAGCCAGGAGATGCTAAACACTCAGCTGGGAAAGACAAAAATCTACAACAATGTGTTTAAAACAAAGCTGATTTATTTGACATCTATCCAGAATATTAAACTCCAGCCCAGTTACAGGAGTTATTAACATCAGCAGAAACAAACCCCAACTGTCAGAATGAACATGGTTCAGTCCTGGATGTGATTAACAGCAGCAATAACAGCAGAATCCAAGCCCTGCAGTCAGTTGTGAACTCGCTGGTGTGTCAGCAGGTGGGATGACTGAGTGAATCCCTTCCCACACACGGAGCACATGAACGGTCTCTCCCTAGTGTGAATGTACTGGTGTGTCAGCAAGGTGGATGAACGAGTGAATCCCTTCCCACATACGGTGCAGGTGAATGGCCTCTCTCCAGTGTGGGTGCGCTGGTGTACAGTGAGTTCAGATGACTGCCTGAACCCAGTCCCGCAGTGAGAGCACCTGAACGGCCTCTCCCCAGTGTGAGTGCGCTGGTGTACAGTGAGTTCAGATGATCGCCTGAACCCAGTCCCGCAGTGAGAGCACCTGAATGGCCTCTCCCCAGTGTGAGTGCGCTGGTGTACAGTGAGTTCAGATGATCGCCTGAACCCAGTCCCACAGTGAGAGCACCTGAACGGTCTCTCCCCAGTGTGAGTGCGCTGGTGGACAGTGAGTTCAGATGATCGCCTGAACCCAGTCCCGCAGTAAGAGCAGCTGAACGGTCTCTCCCCAGTGTGAACACGTTGATGGAATGTCAGTTTCCCGGAACTTTTATAGCACTTCCCGCAGTCTGGGCATTTAAAAGGTCTCTCGTCAGTGTGAACTCGCTGATGATTCAGCAGGGTGGATGACTGAGTGAATCCCTTCCCACACACAGAGCAGGTGAATGGCCTCTCCCCAGTGTGAACTTGCTGGTGTCTCAGCAGCTCACTTCTGCTTTCAAATCTCTTCTCACAGTCAGAACATTTAAAAGGTCTATCATCAGTGTGAACAAGTTGGTGTGCCCGCAGGTGGGATGAACAAGTGAATCCAATCCCACACTCATAGCAGGTGAACGGTCTCTCCCCAGTGTGAACTCGCTGGTGTGTCTGAAGGTCGGATGAGTGAATGAATCTCTTCCCACACACAGAGCAGGTGAACGGCCTCTCCCCGGTGTGAATGCGCTCGTGTCTCGATAGGCCAGAGGATTGGCTGAAGCCATGTCCACACACAGAACATGTGTACGGTTTCTCCACGCTGTGAACGGTGCTTTTTGCTTCCATGTTCAGAGGCTGGTGATATTCAGATCCGATGAGTCGAGTGACTGTTAGAATTTGACGTGATGTTTGGTTTGAGCTTACCGTCTGTAAATCCTCCCCTTCTAATGCCCTGTAAAATTAATTTAAAACAGGGAGCGTGAGAGAGAACCCACAAGAAAACAAAGGCAGGTTGTGAAATTGAGCTCAATGAATCTGGTCATTTGTGGGGCTTGTACTAGAAAAAAGTGACCATGAAAGCTGTCGGATTGTCATAAAAACCCAACTGGTTCACTAATGTCCCTCAGGGAAGGGAATCAGCCACCTGGTCTGGGCCTACACAAGACTCTGGCCTCTATGGGAGGAGAGAGCGAAGGAAAGGAACTTTATACATCTGCAACTCAACCAGAACTTTGACAGAACATCCCAAACCCGCAACCTCCACCACCTAGAAGGACAAGGGCAGCTGTTGCATGGGAGCAGCATCATCTCCAAGTTCCCCTCCATGTCACACACCATCCTGACTCAGATATATATAGTCATTCCTTCATCGTTGCTGGGTCAAAATCCTGGAACTCCTCACCGAACAACATTGTGGGAGTACCTTCACCACACGGACTGCAGCAGTTCAAGAAGGCAACTCACTAGCCCCTTCTCAAGGGGCAACTGGGGATGGGCAATATTTGCTGCTCTTGCGAGCGACGCCCACATCCCAAGAATGAATTTTTAAAAATCTGTAGATGTAAACTGGATTAAAAGCCTCTACAGAAATACTTGTTCCTAAAACAATACTCTTTTACATTGTAGGGACAGTGTCTGTTGAACAACCTAATCTCCCCCAGAATCCACCTGCCTTGACAGTCTCACATTGGAAATTGTTGGGTCCTCCTGGGCTCAGAAGTACTGGGGGTTAAACCCAGCAGCTTCTCCTCCATCTCCACTCCAGCTCAAACTGAAGCAACAAAAAGACCTACACAGGCGGCCAGGGACCGACTTCCGCATCCAGCGCCCGCCCTGATACAAGCCGGCTCTGGATTGGCGGGTCTGCTGTGTCGATGCCAGTTGTGGTTTCTCCTGTCTGGGGGAGGCGCTGCACCCTGGGTTTCCTGGTGCCGGGGCCCTGGCCGCACGTCCGCCGGGCCCGGCCGCTCTGATTCGGGGCCTGAGACGCGCACTCGGTGTTGCTGAGGCCGCGCTCGCCCCCGCTCAGTTTCCTGGAGCCGCATCGCGCATGCTCCGCGCAGGAAGGCGGTCTCCGTGGACCAGCCCTGCTGTGTCCTGGCTGGTCATTTCTGCGCATGCTCAGCTCACATTGCCCGGGTGATTGACGGGAGCTTCTGACCAATAGGAAGAGCGGGGCGGGACTGGAGGACCGAGCGGGCGGCGGGTCCTCCAACCAATCGGAGTGTGTGAGGGGCGGGGCTTGACCTTTAAACCTGAACAACAGAAGGTGAGCTGAGCATGCGCGGACTTTGGCACAGCCGCTGACACATCAGGTGAGAGAGCTCAGGGAGCGGGTTAATAAACCCCGGGGGGACGCGGGCTGCACACACCCCGAGTGCGGGTCCAAGCCCCATTATTAAAACACTCAACATTATCCGCTTCACAAACACCCGGGGTGGGCCTCAGGCCCCGAACAACAGCCTCCGGGCCGGACGTTTGCCCCGAGTGGGGCGACAGCTGCGGGGCTTTCTCCCGGTGACAGGCCCGGGTTAACGGCCGCCATCTTGACAGGCTCAGGGGGCAGCAGGGCGCATGCGCGGCCCCCTTGGCCAGGAACCAGGAGGAGAGAATCTTGTCAATTTCTATCCTGGACCCACAGTCATGGCTTTTGGAAACTCCTTTTACAGGCTGTGAGAAGGGCAGCATTTACACACCACAAACTCAGACCAACAACAACTTACCTTTATATAGCGCCTTTAAAATGTCACAGTAGTGCAGTCAGACAATAATTGACACACATACTTTGTTTGTGGTCCAGTGCACTGACACAAAGTTCCTTCACAACTGTAACAATTTTATCGCGGTTGCTGTGAAGGCTGCGCTCACTCTGCTCGTACACCTGGTCTCCAAAGGAGGCAAAACAGGACTAATGCTGCCGAGCTCAGCTCTTTTTGATCAGAAAATATCAACTGTTTTGCCTCACCAGGAAATGCACAAAAGAGGCAGCAGTGCCCATTGGCTGCCCAGGAAAGTCCTATTTAGATTAAACTCCTTCACCCAGAGAGTGCTGAGAATGTGGAACTTGCTGCCACAGGGAGTAGTTGAGGCGAAGAGCATGGATGCATTTAAGGGGAAGCTGGATAAACACATGGGAGAAAGGAATAGAAGGAGATGCTGATAGGGTGAGATGAAGAGAGATGGGAGGAGGCTAATGTGGAGCATGAACACCGCATGGACCAGTTGGGCCGATTGGCCTGTTTCTGTGCTGTACAATAAATGTAATTCTATGTAATAAGAGAGGAAAGAATGTTCCATAGAAACTAGAATTATCTGTTCTGCATTTTTATCCTGAACTTACAGCGATGTCTTTTGTAAACTGCTTTTACAGGGAATATCAGCAGCCTTTGAATGTGGAAGGAGAAATGTTTGCCTGTTCTGTCTGTAGGACAAGATTTCAAACATCAGTGTGACTGGAAAAGCACCGAGACACACACACCCGAGTGAGAGTGTTCCAGTGCACTGACTGTGGAAAGAGCTTTAACCAGTTACACAGCCTGAAAAAACATCGCACCGTTCACAGTGGGGAGAAACCGTACACGTGTTCTGTGTGTGGACGAGGCTTCAACTGATCATCCAACCTGGAGAGACACAAGGACACCTGCCCCACGGAGAAACCGTGGAAATGTGAGGACTGTGGGAAGGGATTCAGTTACCCATCTGAGCTGGAAACTCATCGACGCATTCACACCAGGGAGAGGCCGTTCACCTGCTCCATGTGTGGGACGGGATTCACTCAGTCATCCCAACTGCTAACACACCAGCGAGTTCACACTGGGGAGAGGCCATTCATCTGTTCCGAGTGTGGGAAGGGATTCACTCGGTCAACCCAACTGCTAACACACCAGCGAGTTCACACTGATGAGAGACCGTTCACTTGCCCTGTGTGTGGGAAGGGATTCACTTGTTCATCCAGCCTCCTGGAACATCAACTTGTTCACTCTAATAAGAGACCGTTTAAATGTTCTGACTGTGAGAAGAGCTTTAAAAGCACAAAGGATCTGTTGAGACACCAACGAACTCACACCGGGGAGAGACCGTTCATCTGCCCTGTGTGTAGGAAGGGATTCACTTGTTCATCCAGCCTCCTTGAACATCAACTTGTTCACTCTAATAAGAGACCGTTTAAATGTTCTGACTGTGAGAAGAGCTTTAAAAGCACAAAGGATCTGTTGAGACACCAACGCACTCACACTAGGGAGAGACCGTTCATCTGCTCTGTGTGTGGGAAGGGATTCACTTATTCATTGAACTTCATTGAACATCAACTTGTTCACTCTAATAAGAGACCGTTTAAATGTTCTGACTGTGAGAAGAGCTTTAAGCGCACAAAGGATCTGTTCAGACACCAGCGAGTTCACACTGGGGAGAGACCGTTCACCTGCTCCGTGTGTGGGAAGGGATTCACTGATTCATCCAACCTGCTGATACACCAGCCAGTTCACACTGGGGAGAAACCGTTCACCTGCTCCGTGTGTGGGAAGGGATTCACTCGTTCATGCAACCTGCTGACACACCAGCGAGTTCACACTGGGGAGAGGCCGTTCACCTGCTCCATGTGTGGGAAGGGATTCAGTCAGTCATCCACCCTACTGAGACACCAGCGAGTTCACAAGTGACTGCAGGGGTTGGATTATGCTTTTATTGCTGCAGTTAATCACATCCAGGACTGTTCACTCTGTGACAGTTGGGGTTTGTTTCTGCTGTTGTTAAACTCCAGCCCAGTTATAGGGTTATTAATATTCTGGATAAATGTTGAATAAATCAGATTTGTTTCAAACACACTTTGTGTCGAGTCTGTGATGACTCCATGATAAGAGGAGACTAATTGATGTCCTGTTGCTGACTGCTACATTTTTGGGCCGTTTCTCCTTTCTTACTCTGGATTATTTCGGTTCTGATCTAATTGACCTTCTACCATCCTGGGAGTCCCATGATACAACGATAATGGAGCTGTTGACTAATCACAGCGATCAATCTCTATCAATGAGTCTACAACAGACACAGACATGAGGCGAGGAAAACCCCAGTGGTGGAGAGCTTTAGGAGCCATCGGACCAAAGTCACCTCTTCCTCCCGAGCATTCTACACTTACCACACGTCATGTCTCAAATTACTCACACACTGTGTCCCAAAATCTTATTCTATGATTGAAATCGGTCCAATTTACATTTGAATGAATCAACAGTAACTGCTTCCACCGTCTCCCTTGGGAGACTGTCCCATAGATTGACCACTCACTCACTGAAATATTGTTTCCACAGATTGGGTTTGAATTTACCCCCTTCAAGCGCAGGCCGTGTCCTCTGGTTCTACTGTTCTGGACAGGGTGAAATAACTTGTCGTGCTCGACATTATCCAGTCCCTTTAGAATCCTAAAAACAGCAATCCTATCACCTCTCCACCTTCTCTTTCCAGTGTGAACAGGCCCAGTTTACATAACCTGGACATGTTGGCTCCAAACTAGAGATAATTCTGACACAAACCCTGTGATGCTTCTTAAATTGCATTAACCTGAAACCTCCTGCTTTCTGGGCATTGCCCTGTGGAGTCCTAATGACCTCATCTAAACCGCGTGTTAGCCTCGATCACAGAATACACTCTCATAATACAGACATTGACACTGACTGCTGTGTTGTGAAGTGATTTTTCCTATTATGTTACACACTGTCCCACATTCCCCTCCTCGGAACTCAGGAAAATACCTTTTCCAGGGATCCACATTCGACCATTCCTCTCACGGTTCCCCTTCATCTGCCTTACTTAGAATTCATTAGAGTGATCATCTCCATCATGTTCTCCGTACTCCGCATATTGAACCCTCAGAATTCCTACCATTATTCCCTGGGCTTTAACAAACATTGAGATGATGCGTACCCACGAGTGTCCAACATTATGCACTAATTCTGACCATTGGTGTTCACCTCGGGCTGATATCCCTTTCTCTATCTTGGTATTTTGCTGCAGCCTGTGAACTGAGTGTGTTTGAGAAGTTCAACTCCTCTCCAAGGTTGAGTTTAGACGTGGGGACAGTGGTGGGATTGGATGTCCAGACCTGGTTACGGTTCTTCTGCTCGGAGGGATTTATTCACCGGAATCTCTGTAACAGTGACCTTAACTGGCACCGAAATCTTATCCCCAAATGTAGTTCTTTCAGTTGGTGTAAAGCAGAACACGTGTTTAGAGACAGGACAGGAGACCCTCCCGTGTGTAAAGTGGGCCTCACAGATCTCGCACAGCATCTTCCTCTGTCCAAGTTCGCAGTGTTGGTTCTTCCAGGGCCCCATTTAGCCACTCGTACAGGACAGTTAGGGGATTCTTCACCCAGAGTGAAGCCACAAGCTGCAATGGGCTCTGCAGCACTTCACAGTGGCAGAGCCAGGCTCCACCTTTCCTGGAACAACACGAGGTATCTGGGGCTCTCCAGACTCCCTCATTCCCTCTAACCAATGTCCTTGGAGAGTTCACAAATTCTTTCAATAGTTTGGAGGCCCAGGATGATCTAAAACTCCGATCGACCCCACTTTAAACACTTCCATCGGTTCAGTGTTACTATTTAACTGGGATTGCCACGACCATTGGAATCAAACCCCAAGCTTGCTCCGTTTGAGTACACGGCCTGTGGGTGTCATAGACTGAACTGTAGAGTCTCACTTACACTCACCTGAAGTTCCTCAGAACCACCCCTTTATAGAGCTACCTTGCATACTATTTGAAACCCATTATTTTCTGTATCATTTAACCCTTTTTGGATTCGATTTAATTAAAAAAAACTCCTCCACACACACTGCATGTGATCGCCTTTGAAATGTTCTGATCTTTGTAATTGTCATTGCTGATTTTGATGGTCCCGTTGATTTAATCTCTTGTTACGAACATACCTTGCACTATTTCTTTAATCAAGATAATTGTTTCAAATACTTTCTTTATCAGGTCTTTAGCTCCTCCATTGATCCCTGTCAATAATCCTTGGTTAGGGTTAGGGGCTGGGGTTAGAGGTCAGGGGCTGGGATTAGGTATTAGGGGCTGGGGTTAGGGTTAAGGGCTGGGGTTAGGGTTAAGGGCTGGGGTTAGGGTTAGGGGCTGGGGTTGGGGTTAGGGGCTGGGATTAGGGTTAAAGGCTGTGGTTAGGGTTAGGAGCTGGGGTTAGGTGTTAGGGGCTGGGATTAGGGTTAAGGGCTGTGGTTAGGGTTAAGAGCTGGGGTTAGGGTTAAGAGCTGGGGTTAGGGTTAAGCGCTGTGGTTAGCGTTAGCGGCTGGGATTAGGGTTAAGGGCTGTGGTTAGGGTTAGGAGCTGGGGTTAGGTGTTAGGGGCTGGGATTAGGGTTAAGGGCTGTGGTTAGGGTTAAGAGCTGGGGTTAGGGTTAAGCGCTGTGGTTAGGGTTAGGGGCTGGGGTTGGGGTTAGGGGCTGGGATTAGGTGTTAGGGGTAAGGGTTAGGGGCTGGGGTTAGGGTTAAGGGCTGAGGTTAGAGTTAAGGGTTCGGGTGCAGAGCTGGGGTTAGGGTTAAGAGCTGGGGTGAGAGGTCAGGGGCTGGGATTAGGGTTAGTGGCTGGGGTTAGAAGTCAGTGGCAGGGGTTAGAGGTCAGGGGTTCGGATTAGGGTTAGGGGCTGGGGTTAGAGGTCAGGGGCTGGGGTTAGGGTTCGGATGTGAGGCTTACGAGATAGTGATTAGGGTTACAAACCACTATTGACAACGCCAGTGTCACTAGATGCGTCCTTTTTCAAATCATGCTTTTAACCTCACACAGACCAGTCACAAAACAGCCTCATGAATTGTTCATTCACGGAACCTTCTTTCTGGCCCAAGCCTGATTTCCTCCCTTCTTTCACATCTCGACATTTCCCACAGAAACAGACATCAGGGACTTTAGACTTTGGAATTTGGGGACAAGAACTTGTGGATCCAGGTGTTGCGCTGGTTACATCCAATCATCGGCCTGCCTGAAAAGGGTTTCTGACAATAACCTGTCACCAGGCCCCACCAGTCGCCATCTGATCCCACCGTCATATCTTCATCCATTACCCACCTTTCACCCTCACTGGAGCTGGATTCACCACCATGACCATTCCCCATACTGGGGCTCTCTGATTCCCATTTATAGTCTCCGCTTAGAAATAGTTTATTCCAGGATTTGCTGTCTCGGGGTAAGTGGTCCCTGAATTTGGTGTCACAGTGTAAGTGGACCTTGGATTTGGTGTCACAGGTAAGTGCTCCCTGGATTTGGTGTCATAGTGTAACTGGTCATTGGATTTGGTGTCACAGTATAAGTGCTCCCTGAATTTGGTGTCACAATGTAAGTGGTCCCTGGATTTGGTATCTGACTTCAGTTAACCACAGAACATTTTAAAGAGAAAATCAACCCCATTATGGTTCAACAGGGTCTATTAATGGGCAGTGAATCCCCTCCCACCCCAACTCCTCTTTCACCCCAACTCCTCTTTCACCCCTACTCTCCAACCCCCCTCACCTCAACTCCTCTTTCACACCTACTCTCCAACCCCCTCACCCCAACTCCTCTTTCACCCCTACTCTCCAACCCCCCTCACCCCAACTCCTCTTTCACCCCTACTCTCCAACCCCCTCACCCCAACTCCTCTTTCACCCCTACTCTCCAACCCCCCTCACCCCAACTCCTCTTTCACCCCTACTCTCCAACCCCCCTCACCCCAACTCCTCTTTCACCCCTACTCTCCAACCCCCTCACCCCAACTCCTCTTTCACCCCTACTCTCCAACCCCCCTCACCCCAACTCCTCTTTCACCCCTACTCTCCAACCCCCTCACCCCAACTCCTCTTTCACCCCTACTCTCCAACCCCCCTCACCCCAACTCCTCTTTCACCCCTACTCTCCAACCCCCCTCACCCCAACTCCTCTTTCACCCCTACTCTCCAACCCCCTCACCCCAACTCCTCTTTCACCCCTACTCTCCAACCCCCTCACCCCAACTCCTCTTTCACCCCTACTCTCCAACCCCCTCACCCCAACTCCTCTTTCACCCCTACTCTCCAACCCCCCTCACCCCAACTCCTCTTTCACCCCTACTCTCCAACCCCCTCACCCCAACTCCTCTTTC